>BTHU01000012.1:132339035-132414035 GCA_036184795.1 Tokudaia tokunoshimensis | reverse complement strand
GGTTTTAGATCGTATTTTGTATTTGTATGTTGCTTTTAAACTTAGGCTATTTTGTTTTTGGTCTACTTTGGGCCATGTGTTTGGAAATCCATGGGGCCTTCCTAGAAGGGCCAGTGCACCGTGCACAGCAGGGACATGCGCAGTGATGAGACAGTAGCGAATCTCTGACCTAATATGTGGTCTTCTTTCCCTGTTCATGTTTTTAAAGCAGTGCTCTAGGAGGCAGTGAGAGGAATGCACACAGCATTATAAGCAACAAAGATAGGCTTCCTGGACTACAAGGATGCTAGGGATGGCAGAGATGTGAGATCAGTCTACACATGTCAGGTCAACTGCAAATTTCAGGAAAGCCAGGGGGGACAAACAAACACCAGGTCCATCCCTATCTGTGCTTTGTGGGAGTTATTCCTTTGTGTCCTCATGGTAGTACTCATATTGCAGAGTGACTGGACACACGGACCAATGACGGCATCTTTGAGTAATTTCAGTTAACAAGTGGGTGTGTTTTTTCAAAACTGAGTCTGAGAACTCTGGAGCTAGGAACATCTCGCTTTTTGCATCTAGTCCTATAATTGCTGGAGCTATTTTCTTTCTAATGAGATCCACAATCTGGGAGGGAGGGCAAGAAACAAATGGAGAATATTGTTGGTCAAACCCACCCCACACCACTATCTTCTGACTTTCCCTAGTATCTGTCACATATCAGTACCTCGTTCATCAATATTCTTAATTTCTACAACATTTCATATTTTTACAGATGTCATCTCTGCTCATCTGGATACCTATACTACATATTAAATGGGACTATATTCTTATTTTGCATACAAGAAATGGAGGCCCAGGAAGATCAGTGTTCTTGGCCAGTCTCAGGAGAAAACAGCTTTAAGTCTAAACTCTGCCATTTGCTAGCCTGGAGAGTTTGGATAAATAACTCAGTGTTTCAGAGGATTGGGCTTGTCTTTCAAAATATGGAGTTTAATATCTAATTACAGGACTGTTGTGATAAATAGCATCTATTATTAGAACACAGTGAGGAGTTCAGGAATAAGTTTAAGATGACAACAGATGGACCCACAGATGGAGTGGAAGTCCACTGAGTTAGCAGAATGTGTATAAAGACCCTCTTCCATCAGTAAATAGAAAATGACTTTCATAAGTGCCAACATAAGGAACAAGTTCCAGAATTATAAGGGAAAAAGCCCAGAAGCACAGTCTTCCTGAAACTGCGGAGAGCTCTGAAGTTTCATCATTAATGGATACTGGTAATAAAATCTTGATGTAGAAGATGCATGGAAGTCATCTTTGGTTTAGAATAGGCCTCCCAGAAAAGTGGTTGCTATAGCTCCTGGTATTGCTGCTCATGTGGTCCAAGCAACAGCAACATGTAGCCAGTCATCTCCATCTCACTGGTACATGCATTCCTCCAAGTTGCCTGTCTCTCGATGTTCCTCGTCTCCCCATGGTGTTCATCCTTCTAAGGTCCTCCAAGGTGCTCAATATACTGTCCCTTCCCCCTCTATGTGCTTGTCCCTTCATGTCCATCAAATCTCCATGCGCTCATCTCATGTCCCCGTTCCTCATGCCTCTATATTTTTCACCCCTCCATGTCTCAATCCTATCTGGTGCTCATCCCTCTGCACCATTCATTTGCCCATGTTGGTCATCCACCTGCATCACTGCCACTCCTCCATGTTCCTCACTTCTCCTTATAGCCAACCCAATGAATGGTTTCCATGGCCAATAGCTTCCTTCCCTACTTTCACATGTCCACTGACAGTTGATGAACAGCAATTATGTAACCAGATATTACCTACTGCCCCCAGTAAACCAGACAGCAATGCTGCCCCATGTTCCCAGCGAGAGATTGCAAATATACAGAACTGAATGTATTCAGTCCTACTTTAGTTAGGCAAAAAGAACACGTTGTTACATGTGTTTGCTTCAATGCTTGGAGAAGCCAGATGGGTGTCTCTGAATACCTAGGAACAGAAAGAAATAATGTGACCTGCTTTTCTTGTTGCGGTGACAAAGTACCAGATGCAGCAACTTAAGGAACAACTTGAAGGTAAATACTGCCCATCATGCTTGGGGAGACATGGTATGTAGCTAGTTACACTGTATACATTGTATACTTAGTCAGGAAGTAAAGATGAATGAAAGCCAATGCTCTGATCTCTTTTTTCCTTTTATTCAGCCCTTGGGATGGTACCATCCACAATTTGGGGTGAATCTTCCCTCGTTAGTTATAGTTAAATTATTTTTTAAATTTATACATGTGGGTTCATGTATATGATCTCTCTCTCTCTCTCTCTCTCTCTCTCTCTCTCTCTCTGTGTGTGTGTGTGTGTATGTGTGTGTGTGTGTATGTGTGGTGTGTGTGTGTGTGTGTGTGTGTGTGTGTGTGTGTGTGTGTGTGTGTGTTTGCCTGGCGCCTGTGGAAGTCAGAATATAGCAGGAGATCTTCTGGAACTGGAGTCATAGGTGAATGCTGGAAACAGATCCTGGGTCCTCTACAAGTGCTCACAACAACTGGAACATTTCTCTAACCCCAGTTAAGGCTTTTTGGAAATACTTTCAGACATACCCAGAAGTGTGCTTCCATGATCCCAAATCTAGCCATATTGATAATTAAGATTAATACTTGCGGGGGGGAGGGGGGAGTGATGGTTCAGTGGTTAAGAGCACTGGTTGCTCTTCCAGAGGACCTGGGTTTGATCCTTAGCACTCACATGGTGGCTACAACTCTTTGTAACTCCAGTTCCAGGGGGATCTGATGCCCTCTTCTGGCCTCTGAAAGCACCACACATGCCTATGACATACAAAACACCCATGCACATACAATAAAAAATATCTAAAAATAAAAGAATCACAACTCAACCTCTTATCCACTTGACACTCAAATATAATACTTTGAGTCATAGCATTCCATCCTTGTCCTCTAAAGCCTTGTGTTCGTCTCTGAAATTAACTTAGTCCATCTCCAAAAGTTCCCATCACTTTCTAACAGTCTCAATGCCACTCAGAAGTTTAAAGCGTGAACTTTCTCTCGAGGATCCAGTTTCATCTAGAAGCCCCTGTAAGATCAAAGTCACAGACTTCCAACACATCACAACAGAGAACAAACATTCCTGTTCCAAAAAGAATGAATGTTAGCAAGAACAGAGCAGAACAGAGCAACCGAGAAAACACTGACCCTGTAGTCCTATGTCTGGCTTCTGCGACTGGCGATAGGATCACCTGAGCTTCAATAGCCTTGGTTAGTTCCATGGCTCTAGTCTACCACACATACAGTGTCTTTCTTGGGGTACCTCTCTCTGTGCCTTCAGCCTTTTTTGGTGGATATTCCTCTGTTCTGGTATTTTCTACAATACAACTTAGACTTTATCTTTCCAGTTTCATGCGATGGCCTCCTTCATGGATTCTGAACCTGTCGCACTTAGTCTGAAGAACCTTGTTATAATTCCTCTTGACCCTTTAGTTCTTGTATCTCCCCTGGCTGCACAAAGTACCCTGTGGATGATGATGCTAGCCTGGACTGTGGTAATGCCCTGTGAACCTCAGTTCCATCCTTCTCTTGTATGAATACTGGGGAAGCACTGTCCTAGGCAGTTGTTTTGAGCAGAGATCCCCTCTGCTGGTACTCTCAGTGCAGGCTTTCTTTCCCAGTGAATTTACATTTTCACTAAGTAAAGCCTTTTGTGCGTTGGGTTCTTCTCAGGGTACATTTTCTGTTACCCCAGTATAGAGCACAGGTTTCTTTTTAATGGTGCTAATCTGACACTTATTCAGCTACTTTGTCAATAACTTTAAGCTCATTTGTTTATTTGTTCATCTTTCTGTTCTGTTCTGCCTGCCTGCCTGCCTGTCTGTCTGTCTGTCTGTCTGTCTGTGTCCTCCTTCTACCACTTCCTTTCCCCTCCCTCCCTCTCTCCCCCTCCCTCTTCCCATCTTTCTCTCTCCTATGTCTCTCTGTGTCTCTCTGTGTCTGTCTCTGTCTCTGCCTCTGTCTCTCTCTCTCTCTCTCCTCTCTCTCTCTCTGAGCTACAAAGATGAAATGCAGAGAACAGCAGCTATGCAATAGCCCACGTGCTGTCCTGTCTTGAGATTCTCTCGTTAAGCAACTTAGTTCATAACTCAGCCTCACTAGATTTTTCAGAACCTGGCCAGATGGTAGCCAGATTCTTCAGCAGACTTAAACACCTCAGTTCTTGAAGGAAGTCCTAGCTGGCACTGCTATCCACATCATTCTGGTCTTCCAGACTCCGGCCAGAATGGCCCACTAAGTTCTGTGTAGTGGTAGTGTTCAAGGGCTTTTCTAGATCAGAGTTGCAAATTCTACATTCCTCTGGCAAATTATTTCTAAAGCCTAAGAATCAATCCCAAGACCTGTCACAGCAGCAACCTCACTTCTTGGTAACTATTTTCTAGATTAGTTGCTTTTCTTGTTGTGAGGAAGTATCTGGCAAAAGCAACCATAAGGAAGGATTTGTTTTGGCACAGTTTGAAGTTACAGTCCATCTTGGTGGGGATGGTATAGTTGCAGGACAGAAGGCAACTGGTCACATGGCTTCCACAGCCAGGAAGCAGAGAGAGTTGAACACTGGCTCTGTTAGCATTTTGTCTAAGCTCCGCCCTACAATTACCTGGAAACAGCCAGGTATGCCTGACTCACTATAAAAGGAGCTGCTTGCCCCTCGTCTCTCTCTGTCTCTGTCTCTGTCTCTGTCTCTCTCTCTCTCTCTCTCCCTCCCCCCCCCGACTCTACTACCCTCTCAACTCTCCTCCCCATGCCCTTAATAAACTCTATTCTATATTACATCATTGTGTGGCTGGTCCCTCAGGGGGGATGGGATGCCTCAGCATGGCCCAGCAGAGACACCCCCTTCCCCCATACCTCACTACACATCCACCAGAACATATCCCGCCTCTCTTTATCTTTTTATAAACATATCAGGCTCCATTCACTTTCTCCTTTTCGTTGAGTCTGGGACCTCAGGTAGTGAGAAGAAACTGACAACTTCAGGGTAGGTATTTGTTCTTTAGTTAAACCTTTTTGGAAATGCCTTCATTGATACCCTAGAAGGGTTCCATAATAATTCTAAATCCAGTCTAAGTGATGACGAAGATTAATTATCACAGGCACCATTTTCAAAAACCCTACTACATGTCAAGATGGTCCAACTATGTGAACTACTCAATGCTGATGCTCTCTTGTGAGCTGTCAAATGAACTAAGAGGCCTGGGTTTGGCTTCATTGACCCACAGAGGCCTCATAGAGGTGACAGTGGCCTATAATATAGAAGTCATGATATAATATAGAAATCCTTGGTCTTGGATTTCAGTCCCTTTAAAAAAAAAGCATATATATTGTGTGTTATTGTGTAAAGATTTTGTTTTTTATGTGTATGTAAGAGGGTCTGCTTGTACGCACATACCATATACTATAAAAGTAACTGGTGCCTGTGGAGGGTAGTAGAAGGCATTGGACTTACAGGTAGTTACAAATTGACATGTGGGTGATGGGGACTGAACCAAAGTTCTCTGTAAGAGCAGCAAGTGCTCTTGACTGGCAAGCCATCTCTTCAGCCCCAAATCTCATTTATCAAGGTTATTTTTACAAGCATCCCTGCAGATCTTGCAAAATTCAAGAGAGCAGCTTGCTGGGCCAGAGAACTAGGTAGAGTGCAGATCAGACAGTGTTACTGGTTTCCCACACCTAAGGGATTTTACCTGCACACCAATATTGCAGTGTAGAAGTTTAACTCCTTGGCACGACTGGGCCTGAGCCGAACACAGGGAGCCAATTCCAAAGGTATCCAGGTTTCTGTGTCCCACAAGGCCTACCTAGTCACCAAACTCTCCTGGAGGCCTCAGATGCTAAGAGCTGAAATGTGTCCACCCTAAAGGCCACAATACAGTCTTACCCACTCTCCCCTAAATATTAGCTTTCTTGGGAACATGGTCTCTTCAGATGTAACATTACATTGAGGTCATCGGAGTAGAACTTGATCCAACAAGACCAGTATCCTATTAAGCAGGTGTGCAGGTAGGGATTGGATACAGATTACCACAGGACATAGAGATGACTTTTGGCAGGCAAGGAGAGTTTTGATGACACTGTGACTCTGGACTTCCAGCCACCAGAACTTTAAGTTTGATGGACTCTACTGTTTAAGCTAAGGGTTTCTTTGCCACATTTCTAGGAGCTGGGGATGTGGTGCCATGGATGGGGTGTTTGCTCTGGTCTTGCTTCACTGTGGCTTGCTGCATTCTCAGTGAAGTCGTTCAACCTCTTTCAGGTTACAGCTTTTATATCTCTTACTGAGGTGGCCACAGGCACCTTCTAGCAGAAACATGCAGGGTTCTGTGGGATCGGCTGGCAGAGTTTGGGCTAGCCCCATCACCTTGGTATAGAGAGAGCTTATGGAGAGGACCGTTCCCTCCAGGAGCTGAAAACAGAATGTTGGTGCCAGTGTGAGGAGTGCCTGCTCGGGTCTCCCCTAGACGCACAGTGCAGGGAGGTGCTCGTGATTTGGGTTCCCCAGGGTTTCAGCACTTTCGCTATACTACACATCCACTGAACCACCTCGTATAATCACACAGAGGCAAGCCAGGCAGGACCATGCTGTCTCTGAGGTCCTCCCAGAAGGGCCTCTGCCACACGTGGGTTGTGACTCAGCCCTGCACAAGGACACAGTTGGTAAAACACACAGCTCTCGTGAACTTAAGCTTGAAGTGGATCAGCATCTATAAAACCGCACTTTTAGGATCTGCAGGGATGTCTCAGTTGGTAAAACACCTTCCTACATGCATATGGACCTGAATTTGATAACAGCATCAGACTGAATTATCAGGCTTGGTGGTGTGATCCTGCAATCCAAGTCCTGGGAGGCAGAGACTAGAAGTTGCCTGGAGTTTGCCAGCTAGCAAGTTTAGCTTAACTGATGTGCTCTAGGTCAATAAGAGACCTTGTCTCAAAGGAGGTGGACACCATTTCTCAGGGTGGCACCTAAAGTTTCCCATTGGTCCCCACACTCATATGCATGTATGTGTAAGCACATCAACATATATACAAATATACATATCTCTCCCTCCCTCCCTCTCCAGCTCTATCCATCTCTCTCTCTCTCTCTCTCTCTCTCTCTCTCTCTCTCTCTCTCTCTCTCTCACACACACACACACACACAGATCACACTTTTATAATTTTCAGAGAACAGTAATCTTATTGGTGTGCACATTGTATAACTTTTGAAGAATAAAGCTTGTTTGGGGGACAGAAAGGTAGAGGTACCATCTTTGACTGATGAGGTCATGATATTCAATAGGGACCCAGAGATGTGTCTTCTAACCCTTGGAATGCTTAGGATCATTAAGATGGTTCCAGAAAAGCACAGGAAGGAAACATAGCTAGAACTATCCCACTTAACTCAGAGATTTAACTTGCAATGGGCATTTGTGGAAAAACATTGAAGAACCACAAGGACCATCAACCTCACAGCCAGGAAGAGGCGCATCTTCTGCAGGGGCTCTCAAAAAGGAGGCCATGGTCTCTGCCACCCAGGTGAAGAACCACAAACGTGATGGACACATTTGTTCCAGAAGCAGTGGCCAGATCAAGCACGGTGGTACACTCCTTTCATCCAAACACTTGGGAGGCAGAGGTAGGAGGATCTCTGTGAGTTCCAGGCTAGTCTGGTCTACAAAGAAAGTTCCTAGCCAGCCACAGTTACAAGGGGGAGATCCTGTCTCAAAACAGAAGAAAACAAGCAGAGAAGCAGTGGTCTTTGCTGAAGCCCAGAAGGTGGTACCTCTCTGGACACAGGGCAGAGCAGGGGTAGAGCTCTGATGAGGATGTGCGCAGGAGCCGTGACCCAAAACTTCTTAGTAGAGTCAGTCTACTAATGCTATCAGATGCAAAAGTACAAACGAAAGAACTAAGCTCTTCCCTTTGGTGACACCAAACTATGCATGGATGAGACTGCTTCCCAATCGAGGAAACAGTCCCCACTAGTCACCCTTCCTCCATTTCCACTGGAAAACAGCAGATCATTTCCACAAATCGGTATAGTTTTTACCACCCTTTTCTGCTAGTTGTGGCAGAGATGCCTGCAGTGAGGGTCTATCCCCAAGGTGGATCTTGGTGAGCTGAGCTGGTGCAAGCTTGGTAATCTTCAGTGTGCAAGGTACTTGTGCTAATGTGACAACTTCCACAACTTTGAAGCATTCAATGACTGGACATGACAGCCCTCACTTCCAGAGGTCAGAAAGCTAAAATGGCTTTCTTCAAACTTGCAAGCTTGCTGTAGCTGACTGTCCTCATCTCCTATGCCTGGTTTCCTTGGCTGCCTCACAATGGGTCACAAGTAGTCCATTGTGACCTCCCAGACTCAGCCTGGTAGGAGCCTTTCCCATCCGTAGTCCACTTGCATTTGTCTCACGAAGAGCTAAGACATGGCCCTTGTATGGAAGACTGTTCTCTTGCCCCCTGAGCCAGATGACAAGGAACAAGCACCAGATACTCAGCTACCAGACAGTAGGTAAGCTCTCTGTCCTGAGCTGATGCCTGTGGATCACAGGTACTCTGGCAGCATGTGTGGTCTTGATTGGGACTCCATTAGGCTTAGCCTGATTTCCGATGAAAGTCAACCATTAGCTATAATCTTTGGAAACCTAACCCTATAGATTCAATAAAGATGAGCTGACTGGGGAGGCAGGAAAGGGTGAAGAGGAAGAACATATGGGAATGGGAGGCTCTGTACATTGAGATTACAGAACATACTGCTCCCTGTAGCTCTGTGGGGGTGTGATGGACAGGCACATCTCTTAGGCTGGGTAATATTGGAGAGGAGTCAGGTGAGCTTCCTGTGGGCCTATACAGCTCTTGGACAGGCTCCTGTGTCCAGGCTCATGATCACCTGGTAAGGAGGTAGTTACTGTGATAACTGCTTTACTAGGGGCATGTAGGGAAGAAAAGTAGGGCTGTGAGCCATGATGGTGGCCTGGTTAAGACACAATAAAACAAATGGCAGATGCACATGATAGGGATATCAAGGACCCTTGAACATCGAGGCCAGCTCTGGACTAGGCCATGCCCTTGGAGTTCAAACAATGAATTCTGGATATCTGCCTTCCAAAATCTGAGACCATGACTGCCAGGATGTTCAGAATGGTGGCTTAGCAGTGGTAAGGTCATGACATCGGGCCTTGCTTCAGATGGTGGCATCCCTTAACAGAGGAGACTGTAGTCTTAGACACTGTGAGCCAAAGGATGGCCGCAGCAGGAACTTGTCATGTTGACCCTCTATTGAGGATGTCGAGGCCCCAGTGCTGGGGAGAGAAAAAACCACACCATGTATGTCACTCATTAGCTATTACAGTCTGAGTGAGCCAGTAAGGTCAGATGACATTAGTGATGTGACATCATCAGGTCATGATGTAATAACAGAGTTGCAGCTATAGATAAAAAGGCCCTTATTTTTAAATGTGGGATAATATATTTTTATATCTTAATGTCTAAAATAGAGTCACTATTTGGTCCAGAATTATGCTAAGTGGGAGTGGCTGAACCCAGAGCCAGTTTGTCGGTTACTGCTAAGTGTTTCAACAGGGGCAAGTGGAAGAGGGGCTTCCTCCACTTGCAATAGAGTCATCTCTAAGACAAACACCACTGTCACTAGAAAGACAAAGGCAATGTGTAGCCAGCTTTGGTTGTATGCTGATTGTGAGTGCTTAGACAAGCTCAGGCTAGAGCTGCCAGGGTCTGGGAGTGGTTCACATTGCTAGACTGCAGGCATAGGCTCATCAACCAGACCTCTCCCAGAGGATGCCCGATGAATCTCAGCCAGCACAGAGGGATGCCATGTTGATTCTCCTTGACCAGTGACTTGAAGATGTGAGAAACTTAAAAGAGCAGGTGCTGCAAGATATTTCCTATCCATTCACATTGAGGCAGTGAGAGGCCAGTGATTGGAGGGGAGAGAGGAGGAGGAGCTAAGAGAAGTGAGGGGTGGAGAGAGGCTGGGTGGACCGATGAGGGGGGCAGAGTGGAAGACATGGATATCCAGATGGCCTCAGACGTATTTCTGGTGTTTTGGAGAGGTTAGAAATACTGGGATAATACTTTATCATTGTAAATTGGCATTATGTAATTGGGAGTTTTATATACATAAATGTATTTGGTTAACTATTCAAGTTTAAGAGTCATGCTTTACTGGGCATTTGGATGCAGGGTGAGACCCGCTGGGACTTGGTGAAGAGGACTGGTGGGGCGGTACTCATTATTAATTATTACCCAATACAAGCAGGCAGTAAAATTCAACAGAGGAGGTGTCGTGGTAAGGCAGACACAGGGCAGAATCTCCGAGATTTAACAAAGTCCCCTTTGCTAGTGAGTATGCTGAGTACAGTTCCCCTGATATAACTCACTAAGCATAGATGGCTGGGCGGGGCTGGCATCCTGGGGCTAAGAGTCATATTAAGGAAACAACCTCAGATTCTGATGGCAACCTGGAAGTGATTCAGCATGGCTGCGGGACTCCCATACAAATGTAGGTGTGAGCTCCCTACGTAGGAGACCTGAAGAGGGAAGGAGCACCTGGGAGTATTTCCTTCTATCATAGGGAGCACGCTGGCTACACATCACATTGGCTCACGCCCTAGGACAGCAAGTTGCTTCTCAATACTACACAAGTATGAGACAGGAGACTGCTCTGTACTGTAGACCTTGCCACAAACTTGTATATCTAGCTCTTTGCTCTCTTCGGTTTTGTGCCAAGAAGTATTTCTTGCTTTGGCTTCAGAATCAATCAATAAATCTCTCTCTCTCTCTCCCTCCCTGCCTCCCTCCCTCTCTCTGCCTCTCTCTCTCTCTCTCTCTCTCATCTCTCTCTCCTTCTCTCTCTCTCCTCTCTCTCTCTCCTTCTCTCTCTCTCTCTCTCTCTCTCTCTCTCTCTCTCTCTCTCTCTCTCTCTCTCTCCCTCCCTCCCTCCCTCCCTCTCTCTCTGCCTCTCTCTCTCTGCCTCTCTCTCTGCCTCCCTCTCATCATAATTCAGATACAAAATTTTCTTTCCAGTTATTTATAATTGTAAGCCAAAACAGCATATTCCTGCCGGTGATTTAAAAATCAGACCAACAAAGTATTGCATAATCCTTTTGTAACTATGCACAAAACTGCCTATGGATTCTCTAACGTTCTAAGAGAATGCAACTAGATACAGTCACATGCTGGCCTGGTGCCTAGAGGATGTGGGCTGCAGCTTCTATGAGAATTTGATGGCATTGGAGACTCTGGGATGTGGGGACCCTGTCCCTGGACTTCCTACTTGTGATTCTCCCACGCCCCTTGCCACCTCACTGGCCCAGTGCTGGACTGCCTTGGCAGGGTGTTGACAGAACCACACCAGCAAAGAGACAGTGGGTAGAGAGTGTGTGGGGGGCTCTTCAAGGGCAGAGGAGTGGGACAAGGTTGCAAAAGCAGGGGGACATGTGGCAAGCATAGGGGTCTTCTAGGAAGAGTGACAGGCACAGGTGAGAGTGTGGACTACAAGGCTGGAGCAGGGGTGATCTGGAGGTTGGGGGCCTGAAGGCCTGCATGAAAGTAAGAGATGGAGACCTGAGACTGTCACAGAAAGGAGATGAAGTAACACATTCAGAGTGAAAGACGGCTCTGTCTTGTGCCTACATGCCAAAGGACACCCCAACAGGAAGTACAGAGGGCTGGGGACCCGAATCCCCTTCTTGCGGCCCATGCTCCTGTGGTGGGCTATCAGCATGCGCTCTTATCAACAGAGCAGCATGAGAAAAACCCTCCTCAGCATCCTTTGACTCCGTGGCAGGGTCAAGTCCTCTAACAGGAGAGGGCAAAACAGGAGAGAAGAGGGATGTACCCCAGAGTCTGGGACAGAGGTCAGCAAGCCACAGCTAGAGGGCACTGCTTGGGTGAGAAGAGCAGAGATTTAGAAGAGGGGTCTGAGAGCCTAGAGAGTAAAACCGGTTGTCTCTAATGCTCGAGGCTGGGGTTCCTACAGCTAGAGAAAATGAGTCCCCTAGTGACTCTCCTAGAAACTCATGCTTCTCACACACGGCGTAGCTGAGAGCCGGGTGGGTGGCACAGTCCTATTGGTTGGCACCAGGAGTTCTACCAATCATATTCCTGGCATGCCTGGAAGCATTTTTCTCTCTGCCTTCCTCTAGTGTGGACAGACAGGGATGACCGTCTGTCTGTCACAGAGGCCCAAGGCTCTGGTCTTCCCCTTGGCTACCATAGTGGCGCCAATTGTTTGCCTGTGCCAGGGGAGGGCATGTTCTGAGGAGCAGATTACAAATTAAAACACAGTCAGATGCCTTTATTCCATTTCTATCCAGCCCAGCCTCCTTGGCCCCCCACTTACCCTATCTATCCCAGCTCCACCACAGGGACACTGGCTCGGTACACAGGCATCTTAGCACCTGTCAACAGCCTCTGACATGGCTGGTGTTCAACAAAGCCTGACTGTTGGTGGGATGTGCTTTATTTTGCTTTTCTTCTAAATATAAAACCTGTAAGCTACAGGTTTCTAATCATAGCTGTCTAAGGGGGGGGAACATGTTTGGACCCCTCTCCCCTGGGAGCAAAGGGTAGAATACCAGCCTCTCTCTGGCAAATGTTGACATGTAGGTGGGTAACCTGAATTCTAAAGGCTCACTGCTCTGCATGACTTTAGCACATAGCTTGAAACTCAGGCCAACCGCCTGCATTTATTGTAAGGAGAAGCCAAGGAGGTCTGACTGAAGGGGATGCTATAACGTTCTGCTGTTTGGATGAGAGCCTTTAGATGTCCCTGGCCCGCAGGCTGCAAAGCCCCCAGGTGGGGGCTCGATGACAAGGTGCTTTCTGCCATCTCAGTGCGGATCTTCATTCTGTGTGCTCTATTCATGCTAACCTGAGATCAGCATGGCTTTGCCAGGCTCTCAGAACGGGGATAGCAAAATTCATTTATTATTTCTGAAATATGGACAAGTACCTCTTGTCTCGAGGTAGAAGAGTAGCTGAGTTATTCCCATGTATCCATCATCTCTGAGCAGACCAACGTTTATCAAGTGCCTATTTATATGGGAAGACTTCGATCACTAAGGTCTTCCTTGGGCAGGCTCATATGCCAGTCAAAGTCCAAACTTCCCCTAGGTCCTGTGGATACCCGTGGCTAGTGATGTGGAAGAGAGCCAGGTACTATAAAGATGTACACACCTAGTTCCTATACCTAGTATATCTTTACACTATAGGAAACTAAGTCATTCTCTATTAGAGTGGCTTCAGGACAACAGTGATACCCAGGTGGAATGAGCCATCCATGTCTGTGGCAATACTGTACCAGTAACACCAGTGACCACTGTTAAAACTGAGCTGGGATTCCTAAATCTGTGTTAATGACCATGCCCACACCCATAGCCCCATATGTTCTCAGACCATAGGATCCCATAGGTTTCCTACACTAGAGCAAACAGTCATAGGCATAGTTCCCAATAGGGCTCCTGTGTCCCTAACAGGCATTCTCTGGGATCTACCATGGGATCCAAAGGAGGAGTCTGGCTTTTAGGGCTGGGGCAATTGTAAGGGGAAACAAGTCTGGGGGCTCAGGTTTACATACAGAGGTGGAATAGACCTTGGGACTCTGCAGACTGTGATGGTGGGCAGAGTAAATCACAGCCAGGTGTCCCCACCTCCTCTCCCCCTGCTAGGTCACCCAGGCTAGATACATACAGGTCAGCACAGCCAGGGACCGGTTCTTGGGTGCATTCTCCTCTCTCTGGGCCACAAGTGAGCTGTTGGGCTCTGCTTGGTAGGCGCACAGTGCCTCCCACTCCTTCTCCAGCCGATTCTTGTTCTTCAGATGGTCTTCCATGTAGGCCTGAAAAGGACACACAGAGTCAGGAGTGTGGGATCTAGGATTGGTGAGGCCAGGTCTGAAAGGATGGAGTATGTAAATTATCCCAGCTTTTGTGTTTGACTCAAGATGTGTGTGTTTTCGCTACCTGGGGACTGAAATTCAGCCTTGAGCCTGGAATTGTGAAGTGCCCTTGAGCAAGGGTGATCTTCTAGAGAAGACAGGTAAGCTCTCTGATAGGCAAAATGGGCAAAGAAAATGTGTCCAGCGCGGGTATGGGGTCTGCCGTAGGGGTGTCATATTTACCTGGGATGGGGAGGAACAGACATAGGACCCAGGAGCCAGGTTAGTATGGTGGCTGTGCTGAGGAGCATGGAACGCTGGTGCAAGGAGAAGCAGTATTACGGAGCCATGCACATGGAACCATGGGAAGCTTATGAGAAGGGGCAGCTGGGGTGAATGTGCTTAAAACCTCTCTGAGAACATCACTTCTCAAATCAAGGGAGGGAAAGACATACATCAAATGACATTAGAGAGGGAAATAGTGATATATAGCTACCAAGAAACCCCGGGGATGCATCCCTGGAAGTGACAGCTTATATGGCAAGTCCCTTTGTATCCAGCCAGGGTCCTGCTGGAGAGCCTCTAGATAGAGGCTGAACCGGAACCATAGCCTTCACCGGGTCCTGTACTGAGTAGCCAGAACTCTCCACTTTTCAAGGGGCTCAGGGAAAGACACAGCATCTCTGTGGACCCCAGGGGGTGGAGTCACTCAGTGCACAGGGATTCTTATTTAATGAGGAGCTATGGTATTCTCAAATGGTGCTACCAATCCATCAGACGTGCATGCACGCACATACACACACTGACATGGAAGATACATGCAGTGTTAGCACACACGCCAACATGTGGAAACATGGTTGTCAGACAGCCATCTTAGGGGCAGTGGTGTCTCCTCATGTATCAGCCTGGAGCCAGGGAACTCAGACCCACAGCTGTGGGCCTGCTTCTCTTCCCATGGGGCTCTACACCGAAGTTATTTTTACTAAGAGTTAGAACTTTGCATAACCTGGAGCTACTAAGATCTGAGCTGAAATCTGAACATGCCTAGCATTAACCAAACACACATCGGAGGAAGTAGAGTTAAGCAGAGTTAGAAGTTTCCCCACGATTTGCCAGTGAACATACGTTACTACTGGTGAATGAGGACATTAAGGCCTCTGTCCATTTCTTGACATGAAGACCCTGTGTGGCTTGCACAGCTTCCCAACCCACTCACTCCGGAAACGGGAGACGTCTAAGGAAAGATGCTTGGAGAACCAAACCCAGCTGACTTGTGACTTCTGTAGGATGTAGTGGTCCCATCCCCTAGAGTGTTGTCTACTGTATTTCAGTGGTCTTGTTCTCCAGAGTATTGTCCACTACAGCTCAGTGGTCCCATCCTCCACTGCAGCTCAGCTTTCCTTTCCTCACTAGGTAAGTGCTCCACCACTGAGCTGTATCTCCAGACTTATTTGTGGGGTTTTAATCTGCTGTATACCACATACATAGGTTTTCAAGTGTGTCTACACAAGAAAAAAGGCATGTACATACTTGAATGCCTGCATGCACATAGTCTCTTAGCACAAAGTAGCCAACACCCAATACTCAGCCAAGGGCTCACATCTTGCCCGCTAATTCTACCCATTACTCTTACCCGCACCTTCCATGCACTGATACCCAAGCGTTGAAAGAGCCAGGGCAGTCCTCTCAGTCAGTCTTAACCCTAACATATACTCCAGCTGACAGGTTGATAGAAGGCAGAGGCAGGACGACCTTTGGGAGTCCTCTCCTTCCTCTGTAAGTTCCGGGACTTGAACTTAGGTCATCAGGCTTGCATGGAAAGATCTCTGGCCTGCTAAGTCACCTTGATGGCCCTTTGCGCCAATTCTTTAAGACAGGATGACATCTTAGCACAGTATGACACTTTCAATTTGGGGAAATCTGGCAGGGTCATTGAGTCCAGTCCTGGTGTAGGGACTGAGCAGCAGCCCACTTAGGTGTACAGTCTCAGAGTCTGACGTTGCTTCCTTTATATCAGCAGTCAGTTCTGGGCAGAGAGCCTGACCCCAGCTTTCCTTTAGAAAATCGTCTTTCAGGAAACCCATTATGAGCAGAAGCTCTTGCAGTGGCAAAACAATGCCTCTTGTGATAGGCCCTGGCCGGATCACCCTGGTCCCAGGTACCCTGTGTTGAGTCCTATTCAAATGAACCACAGAGGCTCTTTAAATTGCACAATCAGTCTCACCATGAGTCATTTGAACTTCTAAGTTTAATGCAGTCTGAGCTCTGGGCATCAGCTTGGGTGGAGGACAGATGGAAGGAGTAGATCTCGATACTGTCATTTTCCTCCTGAGAATTAAGTCAGTTATTGATGAGCTAGTTTATAGTAAATCTGAGGTAAGTTCTTCCCTCTCCCGGCACGTGCTGCTTAGCAGGTGGCCCTGTGCATCTCTAATTGATCAGCATTTTCCTACTAATGAAGTGACAGTCACGCCTACCAGCCACATTCTAGGCTCTCTGATGGTTTACCATCACTGTCACCTTGACTGGATGTAGAGTCACCTAGGACGTATACCTCTGGGTATGTCTATGAGAAAGAGAAACCCACTCTGAGATTCTGGTCCTCTGAGTTGTGAGCAATCAGCCCACACTCTTCTCTCTCCAGTTACTGTGCCTCTTCTGCCCTGATAGAATACTTCCTCATACCATTAGCCAAAATGAACTCCTCCTTAAGCTGTTTTCTGTCCATCATTTGGTTGCAGCAATTAATATGGAGTCTTTCTTCCTCTTTTGTGGTTTGTGATGTGAGTCTGTGGGGAGGCTCAGCCTTCACAGTGAAATAACACATTTTAATCAGTGAAGATAAAACCAAAAATTGTTCTGTCCTGTGGCCTGCTCTTGCAGGAGGAGCAGTGAGAGCCAGGAGGATAGATTGGGCAGTGCTTTTAGACCAGGCAGCTTCTGGTTGCCAGGCCAATGAACTTGCAATCTAACTGTATTTATATTTACTTTGTAGTGGACATTCAGCTGCGAGTGTTTTGCAATGGACATTTAAACAACCTTTCTATTTATTTGTTTTGTTTTTGTCAAAACCAAACTTTCCCCGTGTAGCTGTATAGTTGGCTTCCTGGGCTGTCCTATAAGTGTAGGTATGAGGACTGGGTGGTAGTGGGAGACTCTTTGGGTTTGGTGTGTGTACATGTTCATGTGTGTGGATGGGGTTGGAGGCTTAGGGCACCGTGCACCCTATTGTTTTAGCCTGTCCTCATTGAATCTGGAGCTCAATGAATCAGTTAGACTGGCTGGTCGGTGAGTCCAGGGATCCTCCTGTCTCTGGCACATGCTACCATGGCTAGCTTTCATGAGGCTTCTGGATTCAAACACAGGACCCTGTGCTTATGTGACAAATGATTTACCTACAGAATCATCCTCCTAATACTAAGTGTTTTTTTTTAAATTGTAACTTTGGTTATATAAATATCACAAAAGAAATGAATAGAAAATTAAGATAGAACGAAAGGAAACGCAAATCCTGACTGAATTCTGTTCTTCCTGGCACCTGGGAGGGCTGCGGTTTTGTGTGTTCGGTCGCTTTTGTGGTTGCGGCTTGCTTTGGTTATCTTTAGTGCTGGCTACTGTAGTTTAGGCTTTGAACATTCACAGTATTATAGAATTTCCCTGCTTAAAACAAAAAGATGCCCATACCAGGTTTGCTCATTCACACGGGAGACCGGATCCTAGAGAAGCTTTTTAACTCAGGAATTCCCCCAATCTCCTTAGCCCCTCTCTGGTCCCAGGACCCACTTCTGACCTTGCCCTAGGGGAACAAGAAGGAGGCTCCAGAGGTCAAGGCCTTTGTGTTACCACGCCCACTTTCTACTTCCTTCTTCACAAATCAGTGTGAGTGTTTACCTGGGGTTGGGGGATACTCTCCAACATGCCAGTGGGTATCTGAGTCTTGCAGGACTCTCTGTATAGAATGATAGTTATAATAATACTATCATAAATTAATTTTGTAAATTAAACCCAGTAAGAGTTTAACAGTGGCAATTTAGTAACAACTCAGGTCTTAGTAACAGCAGCAACTTAGTAACAACTCAGATCTTTGTAACCCTAACCCTTGATTTCTTTCTTCTTTCAGAAATTTTTCTTTTTCACTTAAAGGACACCTGTGGGAGCTTTTTCTCTGAACTCAAATTGGCAGCCCTGATCTTGTTCTTCAGGCTGTTACTAAGTGGAATAATGCTTACTTGAACACAGCACCATGGTACCTTGGCAGTTGATTTGATATTAAGAAAGTGGCTAGCAGGTGGGGAGCATGTCCAAAGGGGTTATCCTGGGCAAGAGCATGATTCCCCTAGGAGAGAGTAGGAAGGCTGGAGACTCCATCATAACACTCTGAAGTGCGTGCATTTAAAATTTACCAGCGATTGAATATTCTATATAATGTTCTCAGACCACAGTGACTGGAGGTAACTAACACTTCAAAAACGAGAGTGGATCTGTTGTGTTGATGGTATATTGTGTAAAGTGTAATCTGTTTTTAAAACCATCAAGACTGGGCTAACCTTGGTTTGTTGATCAACCTCCCCTTTGCTAGTTTTGTCGATTTACATCCCACCTGACTGCAGCTCCTACTGTCTGCTCTGTGATCAGTTTCTGTGCTTCTGCTGTAACAAATCCATCCAGAGATAGAGGTCCAGCTCAAAAACCAGCTCTGAATTCTCCAGAATGACTGTGACTAGCCATTACCTCCTGCCCATCCCACCCCTTACTGTCTGTACTGGTTAATTTTATGTCAACTTGACAAAAGAGTGAGTTATCAGAGAAGGGAGTCTCAATTGAGAAAATGCCTCCATAAGATCAGGCCACAAAGCATTTTCTTAATTAGTGATTGATAGGGGAGGATCCAGCCTATTTTTGATGGAGCCATCCCTGGGCTGGTAGCCCTATAAGAGAGCAGGCTGAGCAAGTCATGTGGGCAAGCCAGTAAGCAGCATCCTCCATGGTTTCTGCATATGCTTCTGCCTCCAGTTTCCTGTCCTGTTTGAGTTCCTGTCCTAACTTCCCTAGAAGATGGGCTATTATTTAGAAGCATAAGCTAAAATAAACACTTTCCTTCTTAAGTTGCTTTGGTCATGGTATTTCATCACAGCAAAAGTGACCCAAAGTAGGACATTGTCCTATGATCCTATAACTTGTAATCACCTCCTATGACCATGTTATCCTATGATCTTGGACCTTTATGTCCTGTGTTCTGAGTCCCACCATTGTCTCCCCATGTCCTATGATGTGGAATCTTCCATCACCCCATGACCTTCTTGAACTATGATGTGGAATCTTCCATCACCCCATGTCCTTCTTGACTTATGATCTGGGACTTATCCATCTCATGGCTCCATCCTGACACTAGTCTACTTAAAGAAAGCCTGTTCCTGGCACCGCCCCCTGCTGGCTTCTCTCCATGCTTTCAGCTCTCACTTGTCATGAAACCAACCTTTTCCCAGGGAATATTGGTACCCCGGCCACTATGGAAAGAGTGTTTGAGGGTCACCTGGGATTCCTGTAAGGTTCTGTTACATATTGAAATTTTGTATTGAAGATGGGTACCTTCCAAATCCTCTGAAACTTAGGACCATTTGAGGGGGAAATAAAGGCAAAGTAAGTTATTTAGACAAGTTATTTAGACTGTCTCAGTCTGAGTCTCTGTTCTGTCTCTTCCATTCTTGCAGCAAGGCTCTTGTCCCAGCATTCTGCTGTAGCCCCAACTGAAGCTCAGCCCTTTTATCTGGAGACACAGCAATGGCCACAAAAGCTTTTTTCCACAACACTTCTACATCTAAAGTCTTTTTCTCTAACATGTTTTTCTCTACTTAAACACCCTACTACCACCCTCTCCTGTTCCCACTCCTGTTGTTCCTTTTCCTAGAGTCTCTCTACTACTTTTGGGTTCCACATATGAGAGAATGCTTGTAGGATCTTTCTGGGTTTGGCTAATTTTGCCTAGCATGACAGTCTCTGGTTCCATCTGCTCTCCTGCAAATTACATGATTTCATTCATTCTTTATGGTAGAACAAAACATCCTATTGGTCTTAACCCCCTTTGTGTTCAAACCCCAGACAGGCATTGTTTCTTCAACAACCTTTTCACCTTATGCACACAACCGCTATTTTCAATGCATGTGAGGGGAACCTTCCTCTGTGCAGAGTACAGGCATCCTGCTCTACGAACACCACGAGGGTAGGGGCTCATCTGGGAGCTAACATGTCCTATGCTGATGCAGTCTGCACTGGGTACTGGATGAACTAAAGTCCCTGGTTTCTGGGGCATCTTAAGCCAATGTGCACCAGTATACTGAAGCCCCACCCTGGGTGTTCTGCTGGAGGTTCCATACAGAAGAATGAGAAAGTACAGGATAAGGGGAGAGAGAGACTGAGATGGACCCAGTCCTAGAGGTATGAACCCCCTCCCCCCACCTCGACCCTAAGGAGCTGGTGCTTACAATTTGGAGGTTTTGTTTGAGAAACTAGCTAGGGAAGCTGGTTTTCATGGTGAGCAGGCTTTTTAGGGTTCTATATCTAGGTGGCACATCTTCATTTTTCGGCTGTGTGTTGTATTCTTAACAGAAATTTGAGGATCTAAAAGGTGCATGTCTAGAAGGACTTAGGTCAATATCTTCGTAATTCTGATCTCCACTAAGACTTCAAGATCACTGATTTCTGGTTCTTCTTTGAGGGAGGACATCCATCCTCCTGCATATTGATCCTTCCTGAGGATGCACTTGACATGCTTCCGTTACAATTAAGTATCATGTGACTACAGGCAACAAGCCAACCTTGACATTGGAACTGGGGCATTTTACTCTCAGCAAGAAAGTTTCTGTCACTTATAATGAAAGGCTGGAGCAGTAGCCAGGAGGCCTTCGGAGGCCGTGTGAGTTTTAGGTGCATGCCAAGGGATCCCTGGTGTTGTTTCCGACCCACACAAGACAGCCACCTTGGCGCCCTGTGTAGCAACTGGATGGAACCTAGAGGGATCGGCCTGAGCCTGGCCCACTAGAAGTCACAGAAACTCTACCTTGGAGGCTCTTCACCCTCACTGTCATGGAAGCAGATGCCCAGAAAAGATTTGTTGTTAGTATCAAGTGGAATAATGACAATAAACTCATTCCTTACAGCACAGATACTCAAAAGGACAGAGGAGCATTCAGAAATAAGCCCATCAGGTCCCACCTGGTATCATTTCACTAGTCAAGATACACAAAGAACATCAACGCCAGCATTAAACAAGGCCTCTGGGATCACACAGAGAGAACAAGTAGAAGCTTCCCCTCAAAGCATAGTGACTCTGCAAAAAAAGCAAGCGGTTGGCCCACCTCGGGGGAAGGCCTTTTCTAAAAGCTGAGTTTCGGAGTGCTTGATTTGGAGCAATTAGTACTAGGAAAGCTCTGCTGCCAGCCCTTCCTGTTTTTGCCCAGGAGCCCACTACGGCACAACGCCCTTTAATTTACTGATGGTACAGTCAGACCTTTTGTGGAAGAATAAGATCCATTTACATTTTCCTACCTCGTGTCAAGACCGTGAGGTTTGATTTTTTTTTTTAAATCACAAGTGAGGCTAATGCTTTTGAAAACAAGGAGTAAGCTGCTTCCATGCCATTTGAGGGAAACCGATGACCTTTTTTTTTCTTTAAAAATAAACACTGTCAGCTGTCTTCATTAATGCTTTAAAGGGAAACATTCTCGTTAAGTGTCTGAATTCCAAAAGTAAGACATTTGAAGTTCAGCAAGAATACAAACAGATGTAGGAGAAAGTTGGTATGGCTACTTGCCTTTTCCTCCTGTGCATGGATATAAAGACTTAGGGGGTAGCACATGTTTGCTTAGGTAAAGCTTGTCAGTGACCTGTAGATCTGCGGCTGGCATTTTCTAAATACTGTCTGTTAGTAAAATGCGGCAGGCATGATAAATATTCAGAATTAGAAATTCAAAACAACATGGGAAACCCAGGGAAGGAGAGAGTCAAGTGGACGGAGGGGAAGGGATGTGCTCGGAACAGAAGCCAAGGACCCTAAAAATGAAGAGGCAGAGGGATACCAAGGGTACGGATGACCTCCCTGCCCCTCCTGTTCCCAGAATGCCTGTCCTGTCTGCCATGTGCAACTTCTGAGTTTTGATAGGATGGAGATGGGTTGTCCTGTAGTTGATTGGAACTTGTCCTGGTGTGGTTCCATCAGCGGGGCACTTAAGAGGGTAAGTCGGCACCCATTACACCACACAGGACCTCAGGAGCCCTAAGAGTGTGAGGGTATGTCCATGACAGGATCCTGAGAATGAAAACAGACACACCATTCTGAAATTCAGTCTCTGGATTCTCCACACAAAGCCTGAGAAGGAGGAAAGGGGATTAAAAGACATGAGAGGAGCAGAAACCCTTTGGGGAGTGTTTTTCTTCCGACTGCAGCTTAGAGATTGCGCTCGTGGAATGTTTTTAAGAACCAGGCAACCACAGAGAAATGCCAAGCTTCCCTTATCCTAGTGACCCGGGAGTGGCAGAGCTGGTGAGCAGAAGCCTCCTATGTGGCTAAGAGCTGGCTTTACAGATAAGCATGAACTAGGGTAATTTTCAAGTTTGTGTTCTTAATGCTTTGTTTCTCAAGTCGACCGGCTGTGGCCAGGGATCCGTGGAAGCTGTTTTCAATGTGATTTTTTTTTCAAGTGGCTAAGAAATGTCCCTCCTTCCTCTTATCGAAACCTATCCAACTGTAGGGATAAAATATCATAAATCCTTGGTGCAGTAGAAATACCTCAAAGCTGAAACTGTGCAGAGAAAGACTCCAGTTGACTCTCGGTCAAGGCAGAGGAAAAAAAGCTTTATCAGCAAGAGAAGACGGCAGAACAGATCAGAGAAGAAATGGCAAGTTCAGTGTGTGTCAGTCTGAAGCCACGGGCATTGCTAAATTATGTTTTATTAAAAATCCTTTTCAAGTAATCCTTTTCATATATCCAGGTATGGTGGGGCTAGCCTTGTCATCTAAAGCTAGCATGGACCAAATAGGGAGATTCCGACTCATCCATCCCCCAAGTCTTTTCTGTACTAAGAACTCCCTGGCCTCAAATGATGCTAGCAGAAAATACATGCTTCTTTCCAAGTACTTTGGGGAGTGGCTTCTAGGTGGACCTGCTCCTTGCTTCAAGTGGAAACTGAAATAGCCACATTTCGCTTGCTCTGAGAGACAAAAGATGAAAGGATAACTGCAGAGTGGTGGGTTAGGACACGAACCCTGCCCGAATTTTGAATGCGTAGAACTCAGTCTACTGGAAAATAAAACTATTAATAATACATTGTCATTATTCCATAATGTTGATTTTGATATTCCCAACCCAGAATGAAGCTGAGAATTTTAAGTACCAGTGATGAAACAGTTCTAGATGTCCAGATGGCCTGAGGGGCTGACCTAGACTCTGGGTCTTTATTGTTTGTCACTGAGATACCAGGGATAGAACCGGGACTTTGTGTATGCTAGGCCAGGGACTTACCTCTGAACTTTGCCCCTTGGTACCACACAGAGATCAGCATAGCTCTGAAAGATGCCCCCAGTATCCAAAGACAGGGAGAACTGGTAGGTTTTCAGCTTCCACTGGATTTTATGGTGCAGACTTACAGAAAAACAAAGCCACAGTTTCTTATCATTAAAGCTCAAGTCAAGATGGAACGTGTCAGTGAGCACAGTCTTCCCCCAGAAGTGTTCTGATTAATAAGTCTAAAGAATTAATTAACTTTGTCCTTACCTCCTACTTAAAACAGGGGTAGGTTTATTCCTTAATACATCTGAGTCTGTTCCATCCTGGGGTTTTTAAGTTTGGCATGATATATGGTATGACACAGGATGGGGTCACAGGTCACACAGAGTCTCAGTGTGAAGACTATAGGGCTCGGTGCCCGTGCTACTTCAGTGAGGACGACGACCCTTGCATGTTTATATGATCAGACTGTTGTTCTCAAAGGTGTTCAAAGATTTCTAAATGAACAGTTTTATGAATCTCATTATCTTATTTAACACCTTAAAAATTAAGGTTATATGAACCTTGGTAAAATACAATGACGAATAAGAAATGAAAATAATTAAGGGTATTGTACCACCTTTTCCTGGTGTGCAGAACTATTAATATTTACATCAGGGCAAGGCGGTTTGTCTGGCAAGCTGGGTCTGCAACCCTGGAGCTGCGTCTAGTTAAGGCTGGTTGTCCTGGCTGTCTCTGCCTTCCTATTGGCTGTCAGCTACTCTTATCCAACTAGTTTGATCAGCATCCTGTGAGTCTGAGTACTGCAGGTTCTGCTGGGGCCCAACCCTCAGCTTGTGAAAGCTCAGATCTGAGGGGTAGATTCCCTTAGTGGAGAGTCCCAGGACACAGATAAAGGTAATTAACAAGATGGCGCCTCGTGATTACCAAGGTACAAAGATACAAACTCAAAGGTGTGAGGGTTCAGTTAGGAGGTTTATGGTCTTGGAGTGGCTCTGGGTTAAAAAGGAAGGACCTAGAAATGTGAGAGTTGGAGTGTTATGGGGGTGGGGATCGGGGCGGGGGGAGGGGCAGCAAATCTCCTAGTCTGAAGTGAGAAAGGGTTTGGAACATTCCAGAGAGGAGATGGCCGGAGAGGAGATAGCTGGAAGAGGAGAGAGAGGGAGGGAGCTGCCGGCCTGGCCATTCAGAAGCTTGGCTGTGGCAAGGAGCCAGAAGTTTATTTTAAGAACGAGGGGGAAGCCATTGCATCTGCAGCATCAGAGGCATCCGATGACAGAGCTTCTGAAAGGTCGTTCTGCACAGGGCAGACTGATTACATAAGCTGGGACTCCTGCTGCTTCCTGGATCCCACTGCACTGGCTGAGCTCTGCATGAGAAGAGCTGAGAGATGGGCAGGTGTGCTGTGTGTGAACCCTGGTGCAGAACGCACTAGAAGATCTTAGTCCATTTAACCCATTCTATGCTGCCCTACCTTCCTCCTTTCCTCAAATTTCGGCAAGCATTATGTTGCAAGACACTTGAGTTGTTTAAACTCTAGCCCAGAAAGAAACAGTTCTTGTGATTTTATCTAACAAGACCTCGATGAAATGAGGTCAAAGTCTGAGGGGAAAAAAAAAATCATAAAATTTTCATCAGTGACCTTGAAGTTTCTAAAAGTCTTCAGGCTTCTGTTATATTGGCCAGTGTTTGGACATTAGTTAATAGCTCTCTGGAGCTGTGGGAAACCTAATCAAAGGTAAGTGAACTGAGAGTGGCACCAAAAATTAACAGCCAGTGACTCTATCGAGGGCTTGGAATGTGAGATCAGACTCAGCAACACGGAGCACTGGATATGCCTTTCCACAGATGCACATGTAGAACAACAAGCCTCACAATGCATGACATACCACAACAGTCACAGTCCTGGCAAGTGGACTCTTCCTGGAGCATGGGGACGCTGCACTGCCCCTTGGACCACCTGGGTTCCGGTCCTTAAATTATCTCTGTAATGCTGCCAGAGGACATAGAATATTTTATGAAAGATTCATACACAAGAGGCCAAGGGGCTCCTGCCAGTGAGGTATATTCAGACTGGGATAGTGGAGTGGGGGAAACATCACACGTGCACATAATAAAGTGGCACCTATCATGTTCCCTGGGCACCTGTGTGTGAGATGACACAGAACTTCCTAAAGATCCCTGCAGAACTCCAGATCTGCAACAACCTAGCTGGACAATTCACCTCTCAAGCTGGTAAGTCTAACACTTACCAGGGATTTACCTGGGGGACTGGCCACTACAGACCTCCATAGCTTTGGAAAGCTTAACACCGCCTTTTTCTCTCTCTCTCACGAGTCTCCACCCATACTGGGTTACAGATGTAGTCTTTAGTCAGCACCCCTGATTCAACAGACAAAGAATGAACAATGGATGACATTTTGGGGCTCCTATAAGTATCTCTCCTTCATGGGAAACTGTCTGGCATGGGACCTGGCACTTTCTGTGCAATCGTTAAATATCCTCTGAATAACAAAGGATCAGGATCCTTCCAGTCCCAGGAGCAGGAGATAGCTCCTGGGTTTCTGATTGAGTGTGGTCAAATGCTGGTCACATGGTTCAGAAACCTTCCTGAAGTCCTACCTCGTCCACTCTGGAGAGGGGGGTGGAAGAGCTTTTGGCAGTGGGTCAGACAATAGGTTCCAGCTTCTAACAAAACAATCTTTGCCAGCAGTATTTACTGTTCATTATCTACACTCCAATGAGCCACGAGAAGAGGATAAAGGCAGATATGTGTGATATTAAACAATTAAATGTTCATTTCTTTTAAAATATCCACCCATCTATTAATTTTTTTTTCAAACTCAGCCTTTTCCTCTGGCTGGCTTTTAGACTCACCCTAGCCAGGGTATGTGGGAATATTGCATAATCCATTCCCAGAATGCATGAGTAGATCTTCGCCCCATAAAATATTCATTCACTCTCAAAAATATTTGCACCCTGCTGTCAAATGTAGACAAATTCACATGGAGTATCAGAAAATGGCCATTTTAATGGGGAACGCTTCCCCCGAGTTTCTCTTTGCACTAAAATATATTCTCCAAAATTATTTTCATAAAAAAAAAGATTAACAATTTCGACACTAACTGCTAATCCCTTTTCATTTAAAACTCTGCTGATAAAATTCTTTGCTTGTCATTCAAATGTAAGTAATAATTATAGATTGCGGGCCTCCGTCTCGGGCCTCATTAATGATAAATTGTATGGAAGTGTGAAGCCAAAGTCAGCTTTGATACATCTCGAAACTCAATTTCCACGGCTTCCCTTAGCTATGTACAATTAATTACACAGTTAATAAGGGAAATACGCTAATGAAAGGAACGCTATTTACCCAGACCGCCTGCCTTTACCAAATATCCTTTGTATGTTTCTCTCCTTGTAATTTTGGTATACAGACAATTTAAAAGGAAAAACAAAAAAACAATATGGTTGACAGAGTGGTAGCTTTTAATGCCAGTCTGCAGCTACTCTGATTAAAAACAAGTCTAAAGGAATTTTAATCCAATTTTAGATTTCTACTGACTTCTGCTTTTTGAAAGTCCTGAAATAGCCATTTGTCAAATAAATAATTACCACTAAGCCACTGTGCTGCACCAAAGATGAAGTTATCTCCACACATTGAAAACACAGGGAATTTTGGAAGAAATTTCGAGGAAGACAAAAAGGAAAAGCTCAGTCCGTCTGCACAGACCCACACTCTTTTCTTATCCCCCAAACCTCTCTTAGAACGATCAAATCCATTCATTCTGTTTGGATAATCAAAGTTTGACCACAGATGGATTAGCAGACACCAATACTACCCTTTATAGAGAAAGATACCACCTTCTCAGGCTTTAGCAAAGTCTAAACTCAGAAAAGAACTACAAAAGGCAAACTGGATAAAGCTGGTTTTGTTTGCTCTTTATAGCACACAAGGATGTGTGAAAAGGCTCATGGCAAATCTTTATTTTACAGCGTATTTGTATTAACACAGATTGGTGAATATTCTTTACTAAATTAGAAAGTAGTCATTTGATTCCAATAATCATATCCCTTTGACATAAACAATGTACTTTAAGGTATAAGATCTTTTTAAAAAAAATTTTCTATTAGTAAGCCAGCACTGTGTTCCAAAGGGTTAAGGGGAGAGGCAGGGGATAAGGGATTTAGCAGTCACTCATGAAGTGCACTTCTGATAACCAAGCCTACCTTTTTTTAGCAGGGAAACAGATTCTCTGGGAATAAAACAGTTTCCACAGCAAACAATACCCACTGCTCCCTACGTGCTGGGGCCCTGTAGAGTACCACCATGGTGCCTGTCGCCCACATCCATGACATTTGGAGAGTCAGGCAGTACTGGTGCCTTTAAGAGCCTCCTCCTGGACCCCTGCTGTGGAAGACTTTCTGAATGCAGAGTTACAGAAATTTCATCTGTTTAAACCAGCCCTCCACCCACCTCACACCAACTGGATGGTCTACAAAATTCAAACAGTCGCTTCCAAATCACAACAACAGGAGCTGCTGTTCTCAAAGATCCAGAGCTTTCTTATTCCCCAACCCAGCACAAGAAGGCCCAGTGGAGACATTTCTGCTCTGTGGATGACGACAGTGGTTAGAGCAGGGAAACCTTCGGGAAGCGGGAAGAGGAGGGATGGTTGCTTAGCAACACACAGCAGCCTTGCAGTCACAAAGCAGCGGGCTTTTCTTAGCAGCAGCCTTTTATATTCTGTGCCAGTGATGTAGTCATTACGATTTTCTGATGAAGTTTTTAGGAAGAATAAAGAATTCCAGCAAGTGCTGCAAGGTTACCTAGGACAGTGACACAGGCAGGGGCTTTGTTTCATGAACAGTTACCATACTGGATTCTCTAACACGTTGGAGAATATTTGCAGAGATTTTGAGCATGTCCAATGGAAGCAGAGAGCTTTGATTTTTATCTTCTTAAAGCTAACAGGCTATACGCTTGTGAGAAATAACACACAGCCAAAGAAACTGACTCAGAACCTGTAAGACAACATTACATAAAACCCAAACCCTGTGCTCAATTCTCCAGCAGGCAGAGAACTTGAACCCTGGGGTCTAGCTATCTCCTCCACCTCCCCAGACCTTTCTAGAAAAGCAAAATGCTAAAATGTTGGTGAAGTCAAAAGTTAGTCTGCAACGCAGAAGTCCCCCACCATACACAGTCTCATCCGGTTATTCCAGACAAGGTACCTGAACGAGGGCCAATAGAGTATCTGACACCATGAATGTTCACATTTTATGGTGAAATTTAGAGTGAAGACCATCACATATTCTTAATCTTTTCCCAGCTCAATGCCAGTCATATCGTGAAGTGCCCAAGTCACAAGCCACATATTTACCAGGCTTGACAGGTGAAACAAAAGGGAGGGACTGCCAGTGGCCTCCTGCTTACACCACTTGGATATCTCCCAGGCTAGTGCTATGGACAGCTGCAATTTCCTCCTGCGCTCACCTGCTGCCTAAGCTGTTGCTCCTCCTTTTTCTTCTTCTTTTTTAAATACAAGATCTTGTATGTAGCCTTGACTGGCCTGGATTCTCGTATCTAGAGCAGGCTGGCCTTGAACTCACATAGATATTCATGCCTATGTCTCCCGAGTGCAGGGATTAAAGGCTTGTGTCATGTCACCTGTGCTGCCTGCCTGGCTTCGTTGAGGACATAAGGTGACTGCCTTCTGAGCATGGGGCATAAGGGTGGTTTTTAGACGCACCAGTCAGTAGAATGTGAGATTCCACGCAGAATAGCACTTCACTGTATCCTATGTTTAATCTGTACACAGTGTCTCTAGTAACATAAAAAACAAGAAACCCTCAAGTGTCTTCTTCTACAAGGCATCTCAAAACCCTACAGACATTGGAAAAATGGTACCCACCCATTTACAAAACTAAGGGCCACATCCAGGAATATAATATGAAGAGGAGAGAAGTGGCATCCAAATCCTTGAGAGAGGGGTAGGCCAATGTAATTTTCTCCCTCTAAAACTAGGATCTCTCTATATATAGAAAAACCACCACCACCAACAACAAAAGAAAACAAAACCCCACAGGAGGCAAGGAAGGGATATGAGACTCCATATAAGCTAGAACCCTGTGAAGCCTGCATGCTCAGTGAAAGGGTGCACAGCATGTCTGTTCCTATGGAAACTGCAATGTTCTGAGATGTTTAAACCATGAGCCTTATCTACAATTAAGGTTCAAATTAACCACATCTGGGGCATCTGGGACTCTCAGGTGAACATTAATGAAAAAATGGCCCTGGTTCCATGACAGTCTGCAGTGTTTGACAAACACACACACTAACCCTCATGAAGTGGCAACTTTAGCACAAGGTCACAAAAAAAAATCCTGAGGTCCAAGCCCACCCTAAGGAGCTATGAGTCTGAACATGGCAAGACAACAGCTGTACCAGGCACAGAAGCAAACATACCAGAGAGGAGAGGCCTTAGGAGCTTGGGAAGAACGATCACACAATGTGTTTGTTTGCTCCCTCAAAGGTATTAAAAGTAGAAACACTAGAGATCACACCAAACAGGTGTGAAAATGAACTGAAAAGCTATAAGCAAAAATATACTCCTTGAAATTATAAATACAGTGGGTGGGTTGGATTGTAGATACTGCTAAAGAGAGGTCTCATGTGCTGGAGGACAGATTTAGGGAAGTTCCTATGAACACAGGACAGAGATAAAGAGTAAATATATGAAAAAGATTGAAGAGATGGAAACACCCAATATACTTCCACTTCAAGAGAGTATGACAAGAGAGTCAATTTTAAATCATAAATGGTGGGATGAGAATATTAGCTCAGTGGCAGAGTACTTATTTATACATATAGGATCCTAGATTCAACTCTTTTATAGAAAAGCAAACAGAATTAACAGAAGGCAAGAATTCTCAGATTTAGAGATCACAGTAGGTTTGAAGAGAGAAAAAAAAATATAGTTCTAATAAACTACCTCTAAGTTCTCACCTTTATACCCATGGATATACCAATCTCCCAGCCCTCATGAGAAAGGTCTCCTTTTGCAGTAGATGTCAACTAAGTCAGAGACCCAACGGCATAGTCAACAAAGAATGAGACTGTGAAGTGCTCAGCTTTACATGGAAAATGTATATGACCAAGGCTTGGGAATCATCATGGAAGAGGAAGGGGAAAGATGGTAAGAGTCAGAGGTAGTGGGCACCTGCGGGGAAATGATATTTGCCAGGTATGACACGGCCCATTGCACACAGGAACTCACAGCAGAGAGCTGGCCAAGGTCAAATCAGCCACATTCCCAGCATGGATGGAGCCCCACCCTGAGCTGAGGGGAGTTAGCAATTGATGGTGAGGAACTTGAGGATGTGATCTCAGAGAGACTATGCTTTAAGTAGATGGCGCTGCACATATGCCAGTGAGTTTCCAGACAAAGCAGGTGAAGTGGGGAAGGAAAAGTGGGGATCTACGGGAGATGTGGGAGGGGAGGAGTTGGAGGGGCAGAGCCATCATTGGCCCTCTGTCATAGATGGGAGATGTGGAGACCATGATGTTTAATGTCACCCTATGTCACAGTGTCTCTGGCCCTGTGCCACCATCATCACTGTGCTGTTCTTTCTAGCTCTAGGAGAGGACACCATCTGTGGACTGGGACTGGGACCCTGTCCTTCAACGGATGCTGTCTCTTAATGCTCTTGCCTTCCGGCAAACAGACAGGATATTTGAGGAAGGGATTGCAGGTTTTTTAGTTCAATGAACCACAATAATTCATGTGACCTGTTTCTTCTGCAAGTCTTCTAATTACAAACAGCCCTGAGTGTCCTGCAAGGCTGAGCCACTCCTAGGGTTTCCTCCTTGTCCCACAGGGTTGCTTCTTAGCAACAAAGACCTTGTGTCAACATCCACCAAAGTCCCGTGAAGGACCGGGTCTCCCAGCGAAGCTCACCAAAGCACTTGGCTCTAGCTCACCTTTCTCTAGCTCTTCTTTCACCCTAAACTGAGTGTAAGCTTCCCAAGAGCAAGACACCGGGTCATTTCCACTCACGGCAGCACTGAGCACATGAAGGTGGCAAATACTGGACAGTTCTGCTCACTTGGGATGTCGGTGGAGCTGTGTGGTCTGATGGAACCTCAAGGCTTATATTTTATAAATCACATTAATTTTATCTAAGTATGATCAGTCAGGTGACTCTGTTGGAATAGTAGAGCTCTTTCAACCCAGCTCAGTGTTCTTATGAGCCACGGGTATGGAGGCGCCAAGTGGGAGCAGCACATACCTCTGGGCTTGGCTCACCTGCCAGATCTATGTAGCACGGCCCAGTCAGCTTGCAGGCATCTCTGTCACCAGCACTCCGAAAACACCGGATGAGTGACACCTTTGAGTCCTGTTTCAGACGCGGGTTTCCCAGCTTCCCCTGGTGAATGTCGTTTGTGAGGCTGCTGGTTCCAGCCTTAGTGTGTTGATTTTTTTTTTAACTTCACTCAGTGAATACTAATAGGACATTTAGTTATTCTGCTTTACCCACTTCATCCCCTACAAGGTCTACAAAGAGTGGAAATAGTAGAAAAGAAGATAACCTTTTAAAGTGACAGTAAAGAAGAGCTTGCGGTCAGAGGTCCCATATCCATGCATCACCCCAAGACGCCCATCACGATCCACCCGGGGCAGCTGCACTCTCCTTACTCACACGTCTTCCACAGATTCTGTATATGTCACCCACCCTCAGGAGACAAAAATCTACCCCAACAAGCACCTAGCGTGTGATGCGCATTAGTCACGGCAGGGCCTTGCTGTGTGCCTCATTGGGGTCTGGTTGAAACCGGCCCATGACATTTTTCTTTAACTAGCCAGATACAAGGCAGAAGAGATGAGAACAGAAATCCAGAAGGCAGAGAGGCTGAGTACCAGCAACTCCAATGCTTTATATAGCCAATTAGATGCTCAGATGTTTTTGTTTTAATAATGAAGAGTCCCGCCTTTACCCACCCAAACCACAAGATAACCCCTAAGTAGAGTCCAACCAATACTCTATCTATATTACATAAATATCTATATTCTCATAAAGAGCTGGCATCACAGTCCTGACCATGAGAGGCCAGGAGGTTACCCCTTAGGAGGGTCCAAAAGTATTCTGCGTCATAGCAGCCAGAGACCAGCAAAGGTAGTCCGTGGGAAGTGTGGGTGGCAGTGAAGGAAGGCTTGCGAAAGGGGCTCCTGTGGCCCGTGAAGCTGGCAGCAATTGCCTACAGCATCCTTCCCCCACACACTCTGGGTTCCCTGCTCCTCTACGGGCACTGCCTAGGACTTGCTACAATTTGAGCTTGGCCTGAAGCAATGAGCTTCCTGGACTGCCTCGGGACCTTAATGAATGTTGCGGTTTCCTCATCCAGAGGTGTCAGTACCTGAATGATACGAGATGAGTGGCTAGGCTCTCCTCTGGAAAGCAGTGGGACTTATCACAGCTTACCCTGCAGCCAGAGAACATCCTGTCACCAGAACCTGTGGTAGATGACAAGCGAGGGAGGGCTTAGTATATGCTCAGCTTGCCTAGGGTGTGGGGGAGAAAGATACCCGCATGAACTGTGACTAGAAAAGCTGTCAACTTGATGCTGAGGACAGGCCTTGGGAGAAAGCAACCTGCCATGCCTCATCATGGACTTCTGGTCTCCAGGACCACAGGACTTAATTCCTATCTTCAGCTTCCAGTCCTAGCAGACTGGCATCTGAGGCCAAAGACCCAGCACAGACCCCCACTTGCCTTCCAGAATGTTCCTTTCACTGATACCTGAGAAGTGGGTGTCTGTACCAGAGCAGTCCTGCCCTGAGTCAATGTAATTCACAGTCTTGCACACAGAAGTGTGTGTGCCTGAGACACCCGGATGCGCACTTATATGGCAGCTTAAACTCTGACAAGACCTTTTTTTGTTTGTTTTTTTGTCCTTAAACTTTGCCCCAGAGAATTGATTTTTGCTTCTTCTGGGATGGTATCGCTGCTGTTACCCACAGATAACTGAACATTGGGAGAAGAGAAAGGAACAAACAGTCTGACTATTAATAAATATCCATTCTCTCCTGGCTCTGTGGTACATGTATGGGTTTGAAGGCCAGTGTTCACTCCTATTCAGAGTATCCCCTCCATCCAGAAGGAATTGGTGGGGCTCATGCCACATTTGCCACAGGCACACAGTAGAGGCTCATGTGTGTTTCTGTGTCTACATGACCAGCTCCTGGTTCCCAGACCACATTCACCACTTAGGAGGACATGAGCAGGAAGAAGCCAAGCACTGTTTGTGAGTGTCAGTGGTCTGAGTCCAACAGGGCCAGGTTGAAGAAAGACTTTATACTCTATACCTGTGACTATACCTCATGCCTGGCTGCAAACCCTGAGCTGAGCCCCTGTACCCTGAGCACAACCCTGCATCCTCAGCCTGGTTCCAAACTAAGCTTCTCCCATCATCCCAAGTCCAGCCTCATACCCTAAGCCAACGCCCTCTCCTAGCCCTGTGACTGCTTTGGAAGGTTCTATCCTGTGCTGGCCTCTGTTCATCTACAGTCCGGACACAGGTTGCTTTGTACCTCTAGACCTTTGGCTTCTCCATCTGAAGTCCATGAGAAAAGGGCATGACTCAGTGACTCTCAGCAGACCCCTGTGTTTTGCTGGCACTCAGGGGGCTGTCTTCTGTTCTCTGTGAAGAGAAGCCATTGGTCCCATGTTGGAACTTTCAGTGCTTTGTGATTTTACATCAACTCTGGCTTTTTTTTTTTTGTCTTCATCTGTGAAATGGACTCAGCCTTGGGTCTTGCTTGGTGGGTTTCTAGGGATTATACTATACAATGACTCAAAGGAGCTAGACATAGCGAAGAGTAAGGGGACCCAGGCCCTCTGCCCCACTTTATCTTCACCATGAGCATAAAAGTAGTTTTAAAATGTCCACATTCAGGTTGCTTTCCTTCACTAAGCCCTGTGGGCCCAACGGAGATGAATAGACTCACTTTGTTTTGCACAAGCTCCTGCCCTGGAGGCTCCCAGCTCTTGATACCAACGGAGTGAGCGAGCAATCAACCGATGTTTTCTCATGACCGCCCCTCTGTGCACACATACACGCCACCCCCACTTGCCGGCCATGATGCTTTGTTGACTCACAAGTGGATCTTAGGATGCAGTAGGCTCCTCAGCTCCTCATGAGGCCAGTCGTGTGGAAACATCTCTCCACAGAAGGCAGGCACGGTACGGGAATACCCTAAACTCAAATCTGCATCTCTGTCTTAAGTGTGGGTTTCTCCGGAAGGCAGGTCCCTACACTCTTACAGGTCAGTGGCATTAGGATGGTCCTAAAGGGTCACTTTAGTGGCTGTCCTTGTCCACAACATTCTGTCAGAGCTCTGACCTCACGTGAACACCTCAACACCATGAGCATCTCTTCAGAAGAGCGTGAGCCGTACTGGTGACAGTTTCCAGTTCATTAGCCAGGCGGTCTGCATTCCATCAGCCTCTACTCACCTTCTCCAAGATGGCATCCCCTGCTCTGCCCCTCAACCCACTTCTTACGAGGTAGCCCATCCTCTAGACCTGTTGATATGAGGAGGCGGGGTACCAGGACAATTCCCTGAGGTCCTTCTAAGCTAACTGAAATCTGTATTGTTTTGTTTTTTAACTTTTGGTTTCTTAAAGCAGAGTCTTGCTGCATAGCCCAGGTTTGTTTCAAACAGGCAATTCTCCTGCCTCAGTCTGCAAGCGCTGGGGTTTTAAATACATGCCCCCCCTAAGTGAGTGTAGTGTATGTATGTGCACCTGTGCAGAGGCTACAGGAAGTTGTCGGGTGCCCAGTTCTGTCTCTCTTAGCCTTGTTATTTTAAGATGAGGTCTTTCAGTGACCACCAACTTCAGGCCATCCTCCTGTCTCCCCCACAGTCCTGGGGTTGCAGACATATGCAGAGCCACATCTAGCTTTTTTTATGTTGGGGCTGGAATCTGAACTCAGAATGCCATGCAGCGAACACTTTCACCACTGAGCCATCTCATCAGCCCTCAAACTTGGCATCCTATAAAAAGCACTAGGGTTTTAAATTATGGAAAGTTATATAGGATTCGTTGCTATTTCCTTCTGTCTGTCTGCCTGCCTGTCTGTCTTAACATCTGTTGATCTTGTTCACACCAATTATCCTCTTTTCTTCTCCCTCCCTTCCCACTAGACTTCTATCCTCCCCAATCAGTCCCCCTATTATGTTCATACTTATGTCTTTTCTGAAGATTAGGTTCTGCGTATGAGAAGCATAAAGTCTTTGTCCTTCTGAGTAGGGCCCGTTTTTCATGATGATCTCTGGTTCCCACAAATAGCAGAGATTCCATCCTTCTTTGTAGCCGACTAATACTCCACCCTACAGCTGAATCACATTTCTTTACCAATCACCTGTTGATGTGCACATAGACTGGCTCTGTAACTTGGCTGTTCTGAACAGTGCAATAATAAATGTGGTTGTGTAGGGTCTCTTCACATGCTGCCGTAGACTGCTCTGGGTATATTCCCGGGGCAGCTGTAGCTCTACTCTAGGGTGGTTCTGTTTTTAAAACACTTGTAAAAACTAAAAACTAAAACTTAACTAATCAATTAATTAATTAATGACAGGGTATCACTGTGTAGCCCTGGAACTCCCTACATAGACCAGGATGCCTAAATCTCAGAGATCCTCCTGCCTCTGCTTTTAGAGTGCTAGGATTAAAGATATACACAACCATACCCAGCAGAGATTTGTAAATGTTATCACATTTTTATTTACTTACTTAATGTGCACGACTTTGTGGATGCATACATCCTACAGCGCCCCTTGGAGGCCAGAGGGTGATGGACTGCAGAAGTTGGTCTCACCTTCTGTGTGGGTACTAGGATTGAACTCGGATTGTTAGTCTTGGTAGTAGGTTTCCGTAGCCACTGAGCCATCTCCCCAGCCCCAAGAGACTTAGAATTTTTTAAAGTTTCTTTCTTCTGCATGAGAAAGAATATGCACCATGCTCCTCGTGTCTCTGTATCTGGCTTATTTCCCTTTGTGCAGTGCTTTTCTGTCCCACCCATCACACGGCCGGAGATCCACTGTCCCGCTGTGGACCACTGTCATGCTGTCTCTACCCCTGCATGGAGGCTTCTGCCTTCTTGCACTGAATGTAGAGCAGTAGGGACCAGAGGTTGGAGGAGGATGGGTGAGGGAGAATCAACACGTGCAGTGTGCGCATGCTGAAATATCATGCGGAACCCCATGCATATGTACAGTTGACGTGTTGATCAAAAATAAAGTATTTTAGAGGGCACCTCTGAAGAAAATAAAGACAGAAGAATGATAATAACAAGAACATCAAAATCTAGCTGTAGAAGAGGCTGGGCTTTTGTTGGAGTATGCCCTTGGGTAGCAACCCCCCTCCTTTACTTTGAGGCTTCGCTGTGACTGTAGGTCCTTGGTTCTTCTGCTAGTGACTGCCTGTCACTATGGCTGATCCACTGGGGGTCACACAGCCCAGTAAGGTCTCAGCCTGTTTCCTGGTGGAAACTTTCTCCTCCCATGTGAGTCTCCTTGACACTTGAGTCCTTGACCTATGAAGGGACAGTGATTCCAAGGGGTCATGTTTTTATAACCTAGCATAAATGCACAGAACATAAAGGAATGTCTGAGGCCAACACGGGTGGGAAGAGCCACATGGAACATGACTTCTCACCGTGGTCATGCTCGCTGGACCACTGGAGTACCCCATCACAGAGGGTACATCCAGTAACTGATGTATCAGACACTGATGTGTTCAGTTTTGAGTCAGCATGACTTTATGGGGTGTACTTATTGCCAACTTGGGGTTGAAACCATGTTTGTTTGGGGTTTTTTTCTTCACTCTTTTAAAAAAATTATTTATTTATGTGTATGGGTGGTTTTCGGGCATGTATGTTTATGTGCCACATGTGTGCAGTTCCTAGGGAGGCCAGAAGAGGGCATCAGATTTCCAGAACTGGAGTTTACAGATGGTAGTAAGCTGCTCTGTGGGTGCTGGGAATTGAACTCTGGTCCTCTGGAAGCAGTGTCTCTCAATCCCTTTCTTTAGTCTTTAAGTTCAAACGATTCACTTTGGACTCATGTTCCACTGGACCAATATTGTGACTGAACATCCAGTGGCCCCTTTACTCATCCCTGCCGTGCATTTCAGCTCATTTGTCTTGCCAACTGGCTAATTAGCAAGCACTTTCCCACTGAGGGTCAGGGTGACTGATCACTGCAATTACCTTCCCTGTAGCTCTAATGAACCAAGGTCAATTGCAAAGGGTTGATGTGTGTGGCTCCCACAGCCTGTGTAGAGAGGACCAGCATAGGACTTGACCCTGGGTTGCTAGACTCACGCTTCCTTGGCCTCAACCCTGGCCCAGAACCATTCTTCTGAAGCCTGAGAGGAGTTTCACAGCCTGTGTACTAAGTGGCTGGGATCTGGGTAAAGTGCCCAGCATTCTGGGCTTCTCGGATCCTGTACCAGAGAAATTCTGAGGCAGGACCCTCTGTAACATGACACACTGCCTGAAAAGGGGGAGGCAAGACTACTGGGTGTGGAGAAAACAGAGATCTAAATCATAACCACCCAGGTCTTCATGGCTTCAGGGACTGGATAGTCCTGCCTCCTGGCCTGTAATCCTGGGAGAAGGCATTAGGTCACATCTCCTGCTATGGAAGCAGTAATTCCTAGAAATGCCTCACTCCCCTAGGGCTTACAGTCTGGGAGAAGGGAATGTGAGAATGGGCGAATGGAACCTTCCTAGGTCTGAATGTATTCCTAGATCCAGTGTGGAAGCTGGATGAAGCCATGGCTACGTTCAGGAAGATACCTGTGACAGACTCCGGTGGCACCGCTGACCTCTACCTAGACCGCCTTGCTTTAGGTCAGTGAGGTCTTGGCTAGTTGTAGGTTGAGCCCCCCCCACCTTCACCATCAGAATTGCCATTCATGTCCAAACATGGTTTCTCTTTTTTTAAAAATTGCATTTCATACATCACATAGACCAAGGTACCACTAAATTGTAACCCGGAGTCAGGTGAATGCCAAATCACAAGCACTGGAGTGAACCACCACTGACATGCACATGCACTGACTCCTTCAACCCCAGCTCCATCTCGCTTTGTATCTGCACTTCTCAGTTGTGTCTCTAAAAGGGGTGAATGTCCAAGTCGTTGAGAAGTCAGATGTTCAGTGATCACTGTCCGTAAGGGGACATCTGCTACAGTAAGAGACTGAGAACACTGAACTCCATCGATATGTACAATTAACATACGGGTCAAGAATAAACTAGGAACATGGTACGTCTGCAGAGTAAATGGTGAGCTTTCTGCCCAGGTGTGAGAAGTCCTCTCCTACTGCCTCTATCCCAGAACAGCATTGTGGGGTTCCCCATTTTAAGAAGAAACAGAACCAAGCAGAACTAGGACAAGTCACGGACAGCATATGAGAGGCCATGTGTCATCTGGGACGTGGACTGCTGTCCCCCTCTGCCTTTGTATGTCCAATTGGGTCTCCATTAGCAATATCCCTGGAGCACTGACTTGGAAACTTACAGAATCTTCATGGTCAACATGGCTTCTGCCTGACCAGTTTGGATCTGCCAGGAGACTTGCTAGCAATAAATAGTTTCTGTGACCACCAGACCATAATGTGACCAGACAAATCAGCTAAAGAAGGCACTCCAAGGTAAGAGTGTAAGGACAACTTACAGGGCTGTCTAGAGACAGGAGGGGTAACTGAGCCATGATTACAGCAGGTGCTTCTAAAGCAGGGAACCGGACTCTGCCTTGGGCTGGAAAAGACCCCATTCCCACTTGAAAAAATAACACAAGCACATGTTGTTTGTTTCTGTCTCTCATTCCCTCAACAGGGAGGTGCCCACTGCTAGGATGACCAAGGGACAACCTGAAGAAGCTCTGAGTCATAGATACCTCTGTAAATGAAACTGGACAGTAATAAGGTACCACCAGGCAGCATAGACTCTCCATCCTTGGTCACTGCAGAGAAAATGTACCAGTGAAAGTCACAGCCCTGCCATGAAGCTATGTGTGTCAGCAAAAGGGCCTTGAATAGCTCTGGTGACTGACTGAAGACAGCTCAGACCTCCTCCTACCTCCCCATCTTCAGCTCCACAATACCCGTGAATGACATTTGTTGATTTTTTTTAAAAAACTCAGACAGCATTTGTTGGGCTGGTAATAGGGTGAAGGAGACAATAGCTGCTTTCAATTAGTCAAAAGGCAACCGACTGGCACACACTGGCTTTTAGCCATCACTAAAAGGCACACATTCCATCTCAAGTTCAAGGAAGCATGTGTGCCTCTACTTGTGTGTGTGCTCCAAGCGGGACAGAAAGAGTTCAGTGGTGAACACACCTTTTATTTATATTTAGGACTCACGAAGGGATTCTAACAACTTCCAAGGTTTAGGAGCAGCTGACAGAGACACCGGTAGGACACAACCGTTACAGGGGAAACACAACCGTTACAGGGGAAACACACCCTGCCCCTGCCTGTTATTCCTTCATGAATGTCAGAAGTACTTTAGAGGATGCAAGCCTTACCAGGATCATGTGGCCAGTAGAGATGTCCATGTTAGACTGGACAGGCTCCTCAGACCAGGATGAAGTGCTGCTCCGAGCCGAAGGACTAGGCATCGGCCCATCGCTGAACTGGGATGAGACGCTGTTGATACGCGATGTATGTGGTCCCTCAGAGCGATCCTGTGGCCGAACAGCCATACGCTGGCGGCATAGCTCCTGCAAGACAACCAAAGGCACCGTCAAGAGATCAGTAACCATCAAGAAAACCTACTTAGTGGTCCTACAGATCTGCAAGCCCACCCTCTTCATCTGCCCACTCAGTCTCAGTCAAGCTTAGAAAGAATTCATGCTCTTGGACACCAGATGGGCCACAACGATTCAGCATGACCATCAGTGTGTTTGAGGCACCGTCCTTATGCCCTGTGAGATTTACAAGCCACAGAGGCAAATTGGCTATGAGAACAAACGTATCATTTCACACCTGTGTACACACATACACATGTGTACCCATGAACAGACACAACTCCATCACCACATAGATTTCCAAAGCAGTCTTTTTGTCTTATTCTGGTCAAGAACAATGCAGCAGTTAGATCAAGTTAGAATCTTTGCTTTAGAAAAATTAGAATACAGTCTGGGTAGGAGACCAGGAGTCTACTGCAAGGTGGGGACATCCTCATTCTGGCATTTTCTTCTGCCCTTAAACAATCCCACTCTGAACAAATGTGAGGATCCTAAGATCTTGGCAGCATGACACTTTGGTGCTGGCCTTGACCTTTGGCTTCTAGCTCCCACCTTCTGACGGACAAGAACTTACTCTGGAAGCTTCCAAGGGTTAAGACACAAAGAGCCCCTCTGCGTGTGAAGAAATGAAACTGTGACTTAAGTCATCAAAATGAAATGGCATCAGGAGGGAATTGGGAAGTACAGATGAGCCCAACAGAACAGCAGGGGAAAAAAAGGATTGTGCTGTGCCTTCCAGTGTGACCCAAAGGCAGAGGCAGAAGGTCAAAGAACTCAAGAATGTCTTCATCTTATTCACCCTGGGTTGGTTGTTATCCCTGGCTTCAGACATCCTTACAGAAGCCACCATCAGTGCAGAGATTGCCCCACCCCCATCTCATCACCTCTCTGTAGTAGACACCCATGCCCTGGCTTCTCTCCCCCACAGGTCCACAACACGGTTAAACCCCCATGCTATGGCAGGGGACCTCACCTGGGGCTGGTGGCCCAGCTAAACCTTGAGACTTGAAGGCAACTGAGATGGTGAAGGTCATCATGGTGACCCTGGATGTGACAAGAGTGTAGGCAAACCCCAGAAAACAAGACCTCTCTGACACAAGAGGCCTCAGGACCAGTGTGGCCCCGCATTGCATTTTGTCCGTTTACCAACAACCAAGCCCATGCTCCCCGGAAGGGGCTCTTCTCAGGCTGATGGTGCAGGTTACTAACCTAAGCACATGCACCCCTTACTCCCTTTCTACTCATGGAAGGGATGCCATGGATTCTGGCTAAGGGGCACCGGGAAGAAAATATGCAGTGCCTCCCGTGGCTCACAATATTTAGCTCAGGCTGGGGTTCAGTGTACCCCCAGGATGAGCCTAGAGGAAGGGCACAGGAAGTCATAGTGGCCACACACCCATCCGTGCCATGAATCAAAGAGGGTGGCCTGAAGAGTAAGTGTCCCCCAAGGGAGCCTCGTCCTGTATGGAATCTTGACTGGGACACAATATGCTCTATGTGAACTTGGGCAAGCCGTTTGAAAACTCCAACCCTGGTTTCTTCCCTTCAGAACAGGAAATGATAGTTTCTGTGAAAGATTGAAAGCTCATGCGTATAAAATGCTTAGTATGGTGTGTTCCACAGAGAAAACCGCCTGACATCAACCAGCAGAGCTGACCGCGCATGGCTGAAATGAATGTTAACATAGTCCTCTAGGGCCCGACATGTAGCCCAGTGGGTAGAGTGCTTGTCTGGCGTGCACGAAGCCCTTGTGTTTTGTCTTCGGTACCACATAAACCTGCCATGACCCTGGAGCTGGAGAGATGGCTCAGCGGTTAAGAGCACAGACTGCTCTTCCAGAGGTCCTAAGTTCAATTCCCAGCAACCACATGGTGGCTCACAACCGTCTGTAATGGGGTCTGGTGCCCTCTTCTGGTGTAGCTGAAGAGAGCAATGGTGGTGTACTCATATGCATAAAATAAATAAATCTTAAACAAACAAACAAAAAACCTAATCTGCCATGACAAGGTACACCGAATCTCAGTACTGGGGAGGTAGAGGCAGAAGGATCAGAAGTGAAACACTGAACTTCCAGGAAGGGATGAGGTCTGGCTGTCTGAATGAGAGGATATAACTGGTGAGTAGGAGGTGGTGGGCTAAGGATGATCCTGTGTCATCTTTGGAGGCAAATCAGGAGAAACATAGAGGCCATGTCCAGAAGGTCCGAGCCCCCACTGGCCTCCACTGGTATGCAGGAAGGCAGCTATGGAGGCATCAATCACGTAGGGCTTTTCTAGTTCCTACTGTTTTCATGAGCCTGTGGGTGAGCCAGAGAGAGTTAGCGTTTCCACAGAGCTGCCCTGAGGATGCAGACACAATAAAGTTACCTGAGCTACAGCATAATGGATAGAGAAATAACTGGAACGGAGCAGAGGACTGTAGAATCTGTTTGTCTCCCCCACCCCACCCCCATTGACTTGTAGGATACACATCCATAATCACCCACTAACTCATAATGCCTGGAGCCAAAACTCCTTCACTTTGGAATCCTGACTTCAGCACTGTCTGTATGAACTTGAACATGTTGCCTAACCACTCTGTGCCTCAGTTTCCTCTCTTGTAAAACGTGACAACGGAACCGACTTCACAGTTGTGGAGGGTTAAGTAGCCCAGGTATGGAAGCACACTTGTAATCCCAGCACTGGGGAGGTTGAGGGAGAAGGCCATTCAGGCCTTATGTAGCCAGCCATAGTAAGATCTGGTCTCAAAAGAAACAAAAACTGCAGAATACTGAGGACGCATCTGGCACAGGGAGGTGCTCACGGCCGTTGTTTGTTTACTCATCACTTGGAAGGGGATCTCAGGTCTGACCTCCCTGAGGTCACAGAACATTCAGAACTGGGCACGGATGTAAAGAAATACTGCTAAGGGCACACACTGAGCCTTCACAGGCAGCATGGTCATGGGCCACCAGGAGGGGTCCACTACTGAACAGCTCCTGTGGAGGAGACACCAGGGCAGCCTTGGGCTGAGCTCTGAACGAGGGTTTCCATGCTGAGCTGGCACAGAATGACAGAATCCGAGGGGAAGGAGCTCGGGTTGCTGTCTCTCCCTGATGGTGGCACCGCTCTAATACATGGTTTTGAATCTTCAGCTGCTCTGATCTACCACCTCTTCATGGCACACATACTCTTAGGAATATGCCTTCCAGCTCCTCTTCATCTATGGAATACCCAGTGTTTACCATATGGCCCCTCTTGATTAGCAGGGTCAGAGAAGAAATGGCTGCAGAGGCTGACTGACCTTGGAAAAATGCTTCTACCCAGCTAGGAAAGGTGCATAAGGCTTGCCCTGGCTCAGTGACTTCATGGTCCTGGATGTACCTTAAACATCTTTGCAGCAGATGTCACACCAGAATCATTCTCTTGGTTACATACTACCCACACCTGGCACTACAGCCTGGCCCAGGACAAGGTAACCTGCATCTGCTGCACCTGGGCCACAGTGGTCTTCCCATTTGCCTCATCCTCCCAGTCTTCCCAGTCTGAGTCCTGGGAACCTGTAGCAGCCAGTCTATGAGATCGCAGTGCTGTAACGATTGGACACACGGAGATGAAAACCATATCAATGATGTAACAAACACATCCAGGATGAAGCCTGGACTAATGACACCCTGTGTGGGTCCTGGGACTACGAAACAGCAAGCTCAATTTCCAAGGCTTCTCCATGAGATAGAAACAAATCTCTCCATAGCTTCATTTGAGATGTTTCCCATTTCCATTGTCTACTCTCCCCCAACTTCCTGATGTGCTATGGTGTGTGTGTGTGTGTGTGTGTGTGTGTGTGTGTGTGCACAAAGATATGAAAGAATCTATTGGTCAGTTGGTAGAGGGATCCTGGGCACCTCAGTCACAGGTGTTCCTCAGAAGTCTATATAAAACTACATCTTCCATTGCCTCCTATAAACCACTGTGGATATAGATCCCTTGCTTCCTTGATACCAGCAGAAGGAAGAAGGGAGTTGCCAAATGTATTGTCCTTCAGGTTAACCTTAGTTTGTAAATTAACAGCACAAAGGCTATATATCTTGCCTTTTCTTTGCACTGTACTTCAACACTTAAGAGTTTTTCTGAGGAAAAAGTTTATACTTTTCATCTCAATGGAAACAATGTGGCCTGGTGTACCCATGTGACAAGAGTGTGTGTGTGTGTGTGTGTGTGTGTGTGTGTGTGTGTGTGTGCAAGTGTGTGCATGTGCACATGCATATGTATGTGTACATGTGCATGCATGCATGTGAATATGTGTGTGTGCATGTGTGCATGCATGTGTATGTGTGTGCGAGTGTGTCTGTTGCGTGCATATGTCAAAGGTCAATGTCAGTGTCTTCCTCTCTTTTTTTAAGACAGGGTCTTACTGGGTAGCCTTGGCTGGTATGGACATACAGAGCTTCACCTGCTTCTGTCTCCCAACTGCTGCTAGAGTTAAAAATCATCAGGACCTTATTTTGTTGAAATAGGGTTGCTCACCAAAATTAGAGCTGGTTGATTTGGCAAAGCTAGCTTAGTAAGTATTGAGCCCCAAGGATCCTCTTGTTCCTGCCTCCTTCATGTTGGCGATCCATCCATGCATCACCACACCTGGCTTTTTACAGTCCCCGGGATCCACACGTGGGTTCTCAAGCTTATGTTGGCACCGACTTTACCAAGTCTACTGATCCGTAAAAAAATGGCCCAAGCCTGCTCCGTGCGGATCTAAGCTTCTGCTCTAGTCTAGGTGTGAATACTCCTGTGTTCCTTTCCAGAACTGGAAAGCTGTCACACATGCAGCCTCTGTGTGCTGCCGTGTCCTTCATTCAAAGAGCAGTCCACGCCCAAGTGGGTGAGAGACACACGATGATGGCAGGGCATCCTCACCTACAGGTAAGGATGAAAGGCTGAGTGAGCACAAACATTTATATTGTAAGGATTTGAAGTCGCAGCCTTCGCAGCCATCCTGTGGGCACTACAGTGACTAGTGTGCTTCCTTGGTTTATATTGCCTACATTGGTCACACGGTGGTGGTGGTGGTGGTGGTAGTGGTAGGGGCTGTGCCATGCACACCCAAGGTCTCTGTGGGCAACTGACAAGCAAGGCATGAACTGCATGCATGTCCTACTGGTGATGCTCTGAGAAGCAGGTCCAGACAGAACTGTAAAATAGAAGACAGTCTTCCGAGCAGAAGATAGTGATGCTAACTAAGCTGTGTGAACATACTTGGAGAAAGCCCGGAGAATACCTGACTGTGTCTGGGAGTTCACCTCCTCAATAACCTTGGCAGCAAACCAGTCCTCTGAATAGAGATTCCCAAGTTATTCTCTAAATGTCCTAAAGAAGAATTCAGCTACACAGGCTTCTCCAAACCATCGCACCCGACTCTTTGCCAATTCCAACACTTCACCTGGAATCACAAACCCTGCTGTGCATATAGAAATAGGCAAATAGGTCTTACCTTAGATGGGAATGTGGGCTGATGCTTGTCCCCCTTAATTTTATAGAAAAAAAAAAGACTCCCTAATATATGCTAATTCTGGATGAAGTCGAGTCATTACCAAAGATGTTGTCTGTGAATGGGTACATCACTTCAGGGAGACTAGCGCAGGGCTGTCAGGGCAGCCAGGAGTTCATCAAGAAGATAGCCATCTTCCTAGCAGCTCATGACTCAGCAGCCAACAGGTGGCTGACTGCTCAGGAGTGAAAGAAGCCCATTTAACCATGACACGATCAACCTCAGATGCTACTGTATGGTCAAGGTCAGCTCCCAGAATTCCTTCATATGTCCCACCCACACTTAGACCAAGAACAAACATCTTGTGCTGTACCTACCTAGAAGGCTGGAGCTCACCAAGGGGAGTATGCCTGTGTTTGTCTGTTATCTGTATTTCATCCAAATCTTTATTCTTCAACAACAAGAAAAAGACCAAGTATGTAAACTAAAATATGTTCCCAGGTAGCAAAGGGGAATGCTCTGTCACACGGTGTTTTCAGGACATATGCTCTGGAAAGGGCTCTGTGTCTTTCTAAAGTGAGGACCAGGTCTATCTGGAGCAGGTCCTGTGTCTCTGCAGTGTGACCCATGGTTGGAGCAGGCTCTTTTCTCTGTGTCTTTCTGGAGAGGTCTGTTGGTTCGGGATACCTGGGCCCCAGATTTCTGGCTGTGTGGCCTCTCGTGTATTGAGAAGATTGTCAAGGAAGCTGGGTGTAGAGTAGGTACATTGACAGCCATAGAAGGATGCAACTTTGCAGGCGGTCCCCAAGGGGGACAATTGTCAGTGAGGTGACTTGCCTCTGCTCTCAGTGAGATGAGAAAAAAAATCCACAGAGGACGTGGAATCTGTTACTGGGAGAGGCAGGAGCAGGGTAGAGCCAAGATCTGTATACACAGTGTCACATGGTGTCTTAAGATGAGACTTTGGAGCCAACTGCCCAACCGTGAGTCCCAGGTCTATTGTTTACATCTGGGTGACAATGGACATGTTCTCTAAACCTCTGTGGCTCAGTTTCATGATCTGCGAAGTGGGACAGTAACAGGACTCCTCTGGAGGGGTGCTGGGAAGAATCTAAGTTAATGCTTGTGAGGTACAGAACACGGCTTGGTGCCTGCTAAGCATTCAGTCAGGGCACTTGTCAGACACAGAAATGTCAGAACCCCGTGTGCACAGGGAAGGCAATACCAGCAGCTGAGGGAATCCATGTCTGGAGGTTCCTATTCCTGGACACTGCACTCTCATGAGGCCAAAGACCCATAGGGTTGTCCTCACTGGAACAAGGCAGCAGCCCCACATCACGGTCATTTTGAAATCTAATCTCTATTTACCAAGGACATTGGCCACCCCCACTGCACCCCAATCCTCCAGTCAGCATAGAAAGACAGAGAAGATTTTAGGTCTATAAGAAGAGAGAGGAGGTCCTAACCCTGGAGTCTGGTTGAAGCCTCTCCCCAGTTAGTAAGTCAAGGATCCCAACAGGAAGGCTGCTGACAGAGATAATACTTCCTTTTCCTCGGAGCTGGTTTATGCTAAAATAGTCACCAAGTATGCTTAAGGCCAAGTCTGTATGACTTTCAAGTGTGGCTTTACTCTTTTTCCCAGATAATTTTCTAGGAATCTCAAAAAAAAAAAAAAAAAAAAACGTAAAAGAAAAAAAATTCTTAACTTCTCTGTAACCTGTGACCTAGCATTTTACCATTTCAGAGTTTCCCATCCAAAGCACAAGAACCACCTGTGATCTCACTTAGGTTTCTTATCAACTCCCTGAGATGGAACTCCAGAGGCCAGAGAGCTGCTGTAGGCACTTAGCGGCCTTTGAGAAGCCCATACCTGTGCTCTCCGATGGCCTGTTTTTCCAAAGGCCTTTCCTTAATCCTCACGCTGAATTTGTGTTTAAAAAAAGTCTTTAAACGTGGAGAGATGGCTCAGTGGTTAAAAGCCATGTGGAGGGTCATCACCATCTGTAACTCCTATTCTAAAGGACCTAACACCCTCTTCTGGCCTCTGAGGGCACTGGGCTTGCACGTGGTCAACACACATAATTGCAGGCAAACACACATACACATTAAACAAAATGATCTTAGAAATTTCTTTTTTAAAGAACTCTTTTCATAAGCTCTATTTCTGCTTCATCCAGCTCACCCTGAAATTATTTTCTGAAGAAAAGTCAACTCTCTGGCTTTTACATGAGTCAAGGTTCCTAAAAGATTAAGGGAAGACTCTTCAAGCTGCTGCAGGTGACACTGTGGAGCTATGGTTCCCTCCCTGACGCTGCTGATATACCTCCTAGCTTTTAATGCTGTTTGACTTAGCCATAGCAGTGTGTGAGACACAGTATTTTAATATATCCACATGGCTTACGACTTGCTGAGAAAGGTAAGACACACAGGGTCTGCGAGCCTGAGGCCAGTCTCTTCCCTTAAGCAAATGTGACACACTGATCTTCGGGGTATAGTACTGTTTTCATCATATCCAGAGCCCACTGGAGAGACCAGTGTGCAAGCCCAGGACACTGGGCCCCGAGCACTGTCACCAGGGCCCTGTGTGGCATATGCACAGGCTCTGAGCCTTTGAGGCTGTTTCTCTAAAACAGCCTGTGTGGAGTCTCCACACACTGCATCAGTTCTGGACTGGGAAGCCGATGCCACCCAGAACAGGTCCTTGGGACACAAGGACACAGAGTCAGCTAGCAGAGATGCACACCTGCCTTGTGGAGCCATCATTGTCTCTAGCTGTACAGCCGTTTGCTTGTGCTCTGTGCTGAGCTCAGGCCCTGGGAGGCTTCTGCAGGGTCCTCCAAGTATTTTATACTTCTTTATAGCACAATTTGCAAAATAAGTTGAATAGGATTCCGGGGGCAGAAATTCATCCATACACACAATAAGCAAATGCCTCATTTCTCAGCCTCGCTTCTGACAGGGAAAATTACAGAGCGGGAATCACTCCCAGAGAAAAGACCTGTCACTCTCAAATTCCAGCAAAAGACCAGGACTACAAAGGCTGGGGAACGCTCCCGCACCTTTCGAGGAACAATCAGCACAAAGCCGTGCCTGACGGAGTGTGCACACAAAGGCCGCCTGGGATTTTTAGGGTTATTGGTGGAGCATAATTAGTAGTAACAGGACAAAAGTAAGGAAGAAACACACAAAGGCACAGAGGAAAAATGGTTCATTACGATGTGCTGGGCGGGAGAAAGGCCAATTACTCTGCAGGTTGGACACAACCCCAGGAGGCCGCCCTGAACCCAGTAGCCCTGGGGAGCGGCTGGTCTCCTCAGCAAGGACAAGGGCAGTGGGCACACAGTACCCTTAGGCACCTGCACAGACCCAAATGGTGGAGAAGAGCCCTGTGCTCGCCCAGCCCCATAGGAAGAGGGTATGTGACCGACCGCAGGGTGCCCTGCCCTCAGGAAAAGCCAGGCTGGAACCAGGCAGGGAGGCATGAGCCATTGATGAGCTGTAGGTGGCTTTTACTTTATTCTTTATTTTGTTTATTACTGCTTACCCATTTGAACATATACTAATTTTATAATAAGAATAACCAGTGGAAGTCATGTTTAAAATTCATAACATTCTACGTTCAATGTGACATTTATAAAAGCAGGCCCGGATGGATGGGGAAGTGTCCTTTGGGATGAGAATGAACACCCAGAGAGTGTTTCTTATGTAATTACGTCTCCTCATTCATAGCTTAGCTTTATTTCAGTGGCTTTTATGTCATCCTGAACTAACGGTTATGGAGGAGAACTTTCAGTCCTAAATGAGGTTGGCTTGCTTCACACAAACATCCCAAAGGGTCTTGCTGATGAGAACTGTGGGTGGAGCAAGCCTCCACTGCCTTCCTCACTCAAGGTCAAAGCAACAGCAGGCCCTCTTTACACCCCTGTCCTTGACTCAACAGAGAGCTCACTCTAAACAGTTCTCCTGAGCCACATGGCCCTCATCTCCGGGTGATGTGGTTCCAGCAACTCCAATGAGCTCTCTTCTGGTTCTTAGCTTCAAGGCTCCCAATATACGCATGTGCTTTTATACTTCCACATGGGCACAAGCTGGCTATCCTTGCATCAAGAAGACAGTCTTGCTGCCAGGCTCTGGTCTGCTGTCTGCCACCCACTGCCTCCTGCGATTCCCTGTGCCTTAAGACCTGAGCTCTATGGCAGTGTGTGCACAGCTGGGTGATCTGAGGTGCTGTGCTTCACGACACTGTGACTGAACAAAACAGCGCCGCCGGGACATCAACGTTTGTCGAGCAGCACTGAGTAATGTTCCCCGTTTTGCAAGATGTTTTCTCAAAATAAAACTTAAAGACAGACACATATCAACCGACATAAGAGAAAGATAGCTTTTTACCAACTCTTCCCAATCTGGAGCTGTCTCAGCAGCATCTGACACTAGTAACAGGACAACACAGCTACTGCAGGCACACCAGGCTCCTCAGAGCACACCTCTCAGCCAGCCATAGTACAACCACATCTATGATGGTTCAGTTCATCCCGACTCCCAAATCAAGGGTAGGGTCATTCCTGCCTTGTTGTGGGTTGCCCTGGTGCTGTTTGTATTCTGATGTTAATTCTTCTTCTTTAAGAGAGGTTGGCCCAAGGAAGAATAGATCATGTAGTCAGGTGATTTCATGTGAACCTTTTCCCCATTCTAGGTGGTCAAATAAAGGCTAGAGCCTGTGATTGGGCAGTGGAAGGGAAAGGTGGGGCTGGAGGTTTTAGAAAGTAGGGGAAGAGAAGAAGGAGACAGAGGAAGACTGAGGAAGAGGAGGTGGAAGGAAAATGGAGCAGAGCCACATGGCCTGGAGAAGCCTCAAGGAGCAAGGGAATAGAATAGTGTAGTGGTAAAGCTGCCCAATCTAGGCATGCAGCTTGTAAATATTGTAACTGAATTGTGTGCTTTTTGCACAGGCTCATTGGGGTTGGAGATTTACTGTAACACTGTCTGTCTTCTGTTCCCAGAGTAGAGGGCCCACAACAGGGGGCTTCAAAAGATACTTGTTTGCAGCACCCAGGTAGGTAGCATACCTTAAGAGTCCTGGACACACCACACCAGAGAGTAGTGTGAGTCCTTGAAAGAGCCACCACTTAGAATGGCAGTCAAACCCTGTCAGCAGCAGCCCAAAGCTTCCTGAGTGATAAGTGAGAGATCACTTGGTTCTCAGTGGCCCTCGAAGAAGAGAGCTGGGAATGTGATCTCCTGCCTCACTTCAAAGTACCAAAGATGCTGGCATCTTTTCTGACTTGCAGGCAGCCCAATGCCTGGAGGTGAGGACCTGAAACTAAATCACTCCTTAGGCTCAGCCGCTGCCAAAAGTTACTGACTGATGTGCCCCAGAGTTCAACCACAGCGTGGCTCTCACAGAAACAGTCCTTCTCTGTCAAGATTCCATCTCTGGTGTTTCTGAGGTATAGGCCATTGAAATCAGGGGTACGAATAATAAAAACATGAGGCAGTAATCCAAGCAGCATTCCCGCTCTTACACAATCCATGGCTAAGATGGGTTTCTATATGAAGTTGCAATGCTTCACCTGAAAGTGGGATCTTCAGATTCAGAGCAGGGAACACTGAATGTGTCACACCCAGACTCTTCTGGGTATTTCAGGAGAGCGGGTCACACAGAAGCAACTCCCAGCTGCAGCTTACAGAAAAATACAACCCCTGCCTCCAAGATCTGAGAACTCGCCACACTCTAACTTTCAAGTGCTCCTGGGGTGGGGGGGAGGGGGCAGTAGTGAATTCCAAGCTCACCAAGGTCCCAGGATCTCAGCAAAGGAAACCAGCCTCCCAGCCTCGGACCTTCACGCTCAGTTTCAAATTCAGACAGTTTGAAATAGCCGAGTCAGTGGGAAATCAATCATTTGTCTTTGGGGGCAACCTGGGCCTGCCGTGGAGAGACTGGGACCTTCCTAGCATTCTATTTAGTTAAAAACGGGCAATCACCACTGACATACATCTTCACCAGCAACATCCATAGCATACTTCTCACACACTCTTCCAGTCTCCGGGAATCACGCACGCTGGTTTTCAAGGGTTGGAAATGGCCTCCCTGCACAGCGGCTCTTTACACATCAATATCTTAGTTCAGTGTATTGACTGCTCTTCATTGATCACCCACAGGCCCCCTGCCAGGTGCTGCAGACTGTGCAGATGCGGCCCTGGGGGAAACCGAGGTGGGCCTCAACCCGGTGTTGGAGGGAGGGCAGGTCAGATAGGAAGAGCGGCAACTGCACGTGTGCACGGCTATAAATGGGGAGGGTGTGAAGGGGGGAGGGGGGTGAAAACCACAGGACTCAGCCTGGTGTTCAGATGAGGTTAGTCCCCTGGGCCAGGATGGGGTCTTGAGCACACAGGGCTGACAGATGGGAATGGTGGGCATTGAGGAGAAGCAGGGCCTCTCCAGGGCGGGGGTCAGAACAAAGGCTCAGAGCAGAGGAACACAGGAGTGGCTTGAGGCTGGGAGAAGAGGGGCCTAGGACACAAAAGGTATTCAGGCTTCCATTCTGCTGTTGCTTAATTAAGCCAAAGGGCAGGGCCATGGAGGGTGTGTGTGTGTGTGTGTGTGTGTGTGTGTGTGTGTGTGTGTATTCTGAAGCAGCTGCTCAGGGACTCATCAGCCCCTTCCCCCTCTTCCCTCTCCACCCTCTCCTCCAGTGCAGATCTCAGTAAGCACAGGAGTGCCCGAGGTGTGGGGATGTGGGGGTTGGGTGGTGGGGGTCAGGTTCCTATGTCCACCTGAGGGACAGAATCTGCTTCTCTTTCGGAGGGAAACCTGTGAGTGGGAAGGAGTCCAACTTGTCCAGAGGAGGGAACGAACCAGGAGATCACCAGCCTAGGACACTGCTGGCAAGAGCAGTCCTCCCCACTAAGGCAGCTCTGCTGCACAGCTGCATTGAGTCAGCCTGAGGCATGGAGCTGGGAGCAGGAAAGCAAAGGTGAGGTAACAGGAAGCCACACTGCAGCTCTGTCTCAGGGTCAATGCAGCCGCAGCAACTCCAGGAGCAGGGCCGATTTCTCTGCTCCTCAGTTTCACTGGGGGGCAGGAGGGGGGGGCTCACTTAAGGCTTAGCATTTTTATTCTACATCGAATCTGGGAGAGGAGAAGAAAGCCACAGGGGGTCTGTCTGGGTGGGGTCTGAATAACACGGAGGTCAGCAAAGTAAGAATGATTTCCACCTCAATTAATTGTCTTGATTTACTCACAAAACTCGACTTTATTTTCTCCTGCTTCAGACCTTTCTGTCTCTGTGCAGGGCACTGGGTGTGCTTGCCCAGTGCTCTCCCATGGGGACTATAATGGGGACGATCCGGCTTTGCTCTGGGACATCTGATCTCTGTCATCAGTATATTTCAGGGCCTATACAAGAGTGTTCTGTGAGTGCTTCTCTATGTAACCTTATTATGCTTCATTGTCTTTGAAGGGAGAAAAAAGGAAAATGACAGCAGTCTTTATATTAAACAAAACAAAACCAAAAGTAACAGGCTTCCGGCTATCCCCAGCAGATCTATTCCCATCTAGTCGGTGTGACAGTTGCCCTACACACAGGTTATGTATAAACTTTTCTAATTGATCTGCTATACTGTGTCACAAGTCACATTGTATTCTTCAAACACCATGGTGTCCTGGATTTCCAGACAGTCACCTTTACTTACTAACATAATTATAACAATTAAGTATCTGCATGTATGGAGACATACAATCTTACATCCAGATACTTAGTTCTGCTGGTTGTAAGACTTCATATGCTAAAACAAATCTTGTGGGCTCGGAATGTAGTTCCATTGGTAGAGTGCTTGTTTGTAGAGAGTCTTGTTTGTTTGCTTGTTTCTTTTCAACTTGAGACACAAGCTAGAGTTTTCCAGGAAGAAAAAAAAACCTCAGTTGAGAAAATGCCTTCATCAGGTTGACCTATAGAAAAAGTCTATAGGTCATTTCTTTGATTTACGATTGATGTGGGAGGACCCAGCCTACTGTGTGTGGTGCTGCTGTCCCTGGGTCCTGGGTTGAAAAGAAAGCCAGCCTAGCAAGAAAACGAGCAAGCCAGTAACGAGTATCCCTCCATGGCTTCGGCTTTAGCTGCTGCCTCCAGGTTCCTGCTTGAGTTTCTGCCCTGGCTTCCCTTCCAAATAAACTGTGATGTTGAAGTGTAAGCTAAAGAAACCTTTTTCCCCCCAAGCTACTTTCAGTTATGCTGTTTTACCACAGCAATAAACTAAGAGCAAACCGAGGCACTAAACATACACAAAGACCTGGTTTCAATTTCTAGTACTATGTATCAGTCATTGTGGTGCATACATGAAAGCCAACACATTTGGGAGGAAGAGACAGGAGGAGCAGAGTTCAAGGTGAGCCTGGGCCGTGTAACATTGTCTCAAAAGAAAATCTTTAAAGATGGCCAGCTCTTTTGTGTTTGTATAAACGAGCCATCACACTCTCTTCTTGATTGCCAATAATTTTCCTAAGCAGAAACTGAACACTTGGGGCATCAGAGTGAAAGTGGGATTATCTGGAATGAAGGAAGAAAAGAAGGAAGGGAGGGAGGGAGGGAGGGAGGGAGGGAGAAAGGGAGGGCCAGAAGAAGGGAGGGAGCAAGGGAGGAAGGAAGAGACAGAGAGAAAGAGAAAGAGAGAGGAGGGAGAAAGAGGAGAGGGAGAGAGGAGAGGGAGAGAGGGAGGGGGGGAGAGAGAGGGAGAGAGAGAAGAAGAAGGAGGAGGAGGAGGAGGGGAGGGGAGGAGAGAGAGAGAGAGAACAGAATGAAGACCACTGCTACAGGGCTCTCACTGTGAACAGGCAAAGTCACTCCCAGACCTACACTGAGAAAGACTCACAGGATTCTCCTGGTAGAGCGTACTGTGCACCTGCCCCTGTTCCTTTCTCAAACTTCTGCCTTGAGCCCCCGAGGAGACTCCTTTCCTGTGGCCTCATTTTTCCTGGGACAATCCCAAGCTCTTATTTGCTCCAAGTCCTCATACTCCTCCTTGCCTGGCTACCCTGAGCTCCTTTGACATCTTTGGAGTTAATTATCTCTACCAGGCACTGGAATCCTTCAGAAACACACGGGTGCCACCTTCCTAAGAAACCAAGTTTAGCAAGTCCCAGCTTGCTCAGAATGAATATTGTGCTGTTAGAAGATAAAAGTATTGTGATCTCATTCCAAGCTTTGCAATTCTCAGGCCTTAACGTTGCCTGGGTCTCCTGAGGTGTTCATGCCTCAGGGGCAACTCCATGTGTCCAGGGGCTTAGGACAGAAGCCACACCCCGTGAAGCTACCACCCAAGGCTGGAGAGAGGACCAGAGGAGTAAAGAGTTCCAGTGCCAAGGCAGGCCCCAGAGATCTGCTCAAGAGCCCTTACAGGACAGGGGAGCATCCTCTGCACATTTCCTCCCAGGCCTCCGGTTAAACTACTTCCCCAGGTCTCAGTCCTGGGTTTACACTTTGCTTCTGCAAGCTACCTTCACCCCCACTCCTTCCTGGTCTGACCGTGCAATTGCTTTCCTCAAAGTTCTCTTTCTCTGTATGGCTAGGAAGCTCTCCTTTGGGTCCCTGGGCCTCACCATGCCCCTTACCCTGCCAGTGTAGAATCTGTGGAGAGCTTCCTGAAAAGCGACACTACCGGTGGGTGACGTCATCACACACTGGAGCACTTTGTCCCCTGCCTTTGCCTACAGTCTACTCTGAAGCTGCCATTGTCACCTTAGAAACTGAGACCTTACAAATACTTCACTCCTACACCGAGGTGCTTTACCCTAGGGAGCTGCCAACTTTGTTGAATATGGACCAAGGAGTCACTTGCCCTGGCTGGAAGGCTCCTCTGCCCTGGGAGGAGTCCAGCAGTACTGTGTGTGTCTGTCTGCTTTCTGTTAGGATGCACACAGCTCACCCACATTCTCTGTACCTGCTCCCACCTCTCAGTGTCCCCCTCATCTCCCCATTTCTGCTACTCCTTTTGAAGTCCCAGCCCAGCCCACCTCGACATTCTTGTCTACTCAGCTTTTATCCCAGAGAACTGACAGTTGCTGATGGCAGTGGGACTCTCCTCACTTATATTTCCTACCCAGGCACTCTCACCTTGGTGAGATCTTGCCAGGCATCGAAGGATATATCTCTTTAGATCCTTAAGGCTGAGCAGTGCTCAGCACTGAAGGCCCTAGACACAGGACTCACATGCACATCTTAGCCTCTCCAGCTACATTCCATAGAAGCTCTCTTTCTCTGTATGGCTAGGAAGCTCTCCCTTGTGTCCCTAGGGCCTCAACATGCCCCTTACCCTGCCAGTGTGCTGGGTCTTCCTTGTTTCTCCTAGTATGAGTTTTCTTTGCAGACTGCACTTCTGAGACACTCTAAGTCAAGATTCAAGGCCAAATCAACCCCATCTATGGGAAAACACGTGACAATATAGACATGTGTGTCAGGACCCCACATGACTCGTAGACCCATCACTCATCAGAACCTACTTCATAAAGCCCCAAATCACCTTTGGCTATTAGTTCAAATAACGCGAAGGAAAGAAATGTACGAGACCGAACAATGCAGAAAGGGTTAAACAAGACAGTGGAAAGAATTCAACGCAGTGGTTAAGGAGACACAGAACATTGTTCTTTGCCTATGGTCACTTAAAAGGAGAGGATGCCCATCCATCAGAGCTCACAGGTCATACTGCCCTTTCTACCGCTTGCAAGCATCCTCCCAGCACTCAGTGGCTGGAATCAGAAGTCTTCTCTCCTGCACCAGCCTGAAGTGGATCCATGATTCATGCCTTAATACATAACCTGCCCGATCTCAGGCCTCTCATGCACCACAGAATGCCTTGCCCACACTCCTACATGTCTAGTTTCTGTTCTTCCTCTGTTCTTCCATGACCTCCTCCATTTGTAAGCTGGCCAAAGGCGACCTGTCTGCTGGAAAACTGCTATTATCTTAGTATCACACCATGCTCCACCTAGATGTTTGCTGTACCTAACATCTCATCTCCAAACAGTCATGCACCAAGAAGTGAGGGGTGTTTCTATTTTCTATCTTCTGCAGGTCTTTCTCCCATGGGAGGTCTTTGGTAATATGATGAGGGTGTCATGGACACATGGGTGCCAGGTGAGTGCTATGGTCAGAGTGTGTACATAGTCTAGAAGTTGCTGCCCTAACATGGACCATGAGCGGGTATCATTGGAGATGTAAGGCAAGTCATGGGGCATCTGGTGTCAATTTTGCCCTCCTGTCAAACAGGGAGGCAAGGACAGACATTGGCTTCTCAAATGATCCTTGTGGTTGTCCTCTACAGAGCTGGATGAAGGAACAAAGATAAAGAATGAGGGGAGGGAAACCCAGAAGCGGTAGTGGCCAGCAGAGAATTTCCAATTTTGCTAGAGGTGTCTTTCTCTTCATTCTAGCAGTAAAATGTATAAGGTAAGCTAGAAGCCTGCCCATGCTTCTGAGAGTATTCATACTTCCCAAAGATGCCACTCACCTGCCCTATACTATCTAGACAGCAGAAAGTAGTCCAGAAAAGTCACCTCCAGTATAGGAAGGCTGAATTAATGACCTTTATTACTCTCTGTCCTTCACATAAAGCTTCCTAAGAACTGTTATTATAGAAATAAACAGGTCTGCTAATAAACCACAAAAATAAAATCAAACAGTACCATATTAACAAAAGGAAACCATCAAATCAGGCCTCAGGACCCTCATGAACTATTGGCTTCAGTCCCTCTTCTACATGTCTCACTAAGTTGCTTGCTATTTTAAAGACGATCTAACTAAGAGTGTCCTGTGGTCTAGGATGGGTGGCATGCTGTACTTTGCTTACATATTTCTCTGGTCATCTTCTAGGTTTTGGTGTTCTCTGAGGATCAGTCTCACTTCAGGAGCTGTGCCTGAAGAAGCACTTTTTGCCCAGGCACCTCTGTAGAACAAGCATGCAGTCACTGATTTGGGAACTGTATGCTTGGAAGTTTATAGTTTATGAGAAGAATGAACTCCAAACAGCTTCCCTCTGGAAAAAATGCTCAGGCCTGAGCTTGCAAAATACTCTGGTCACTGCAGCTCAGCATACACACATTTTTGTCAGGGAATGGGCACACAGACATATGATAAGCTTCAGACAGGGAACAGGCAGATGCTGCAGACAGGAAATGGACACAGGCTTCAGACAGGGAATGAACACATGCTTCACACAGGGAACGGGCACATGCTACACACAGAGAATGGGGGTATGTGCTTCAGACAGGGAAGCAGACATTGAGGGCTGACGGGCAACTTTCCCTTTGGCATGTTTCCTTGGATGTCACATTCCAATCTCAAGACACATGTAATTTGTTACCAATTAAAGAGTCATTTAGCATCTGCTTAATTTATAGCATGGCCCAGTAATGTTTCAGGACATCACAGGCCCAGGAAAAACAGGAGGAGCTCCTTGGAAGTGCTGACTGCCCTTGCATAGGGGAAGGTGTTAAGAATTCTGCCTACACTCTGTAATGTTTACAAAGATAAAATAGAAACACCCCAATTCTCAAGGCTGACTGTTCAGTAAGCAGAATTGTCCTTAACAGCATTACATGTTAGGATGTCTGTCTAATTTTGAAACAAAAGAGATTTTTCTTCTTGGATATTTGCACAAAAATATTATTTCAACCTGAAAATTTACACATAAAGCCAGAACAGCTATCCCAAAACACATAGCCAAGTCCAGTGGAAAAGGCTTTCCTGAAACCTGTGGTGGGGTCAAGTGTGTCCGGGAGGAATTCAGTATTTCTGACTTAATTAGAAGGTATCCAATCCTTTCCCCATTACATGACTAGTGATTACACCAATTATGGAAGATTGAAGTCACCTCGACAAAGAAGGGTCTGTTAAATCATAAGAGAATAAACCAATGTGTAACGGGTCCTCTTCTCCAGAACTCTGCTTCCCTCAGCAGAGGGGAGCAGGCCCCTCAGCACAAGTGCACAGAGCACCCTCAAAGTGCAGCAATCACACGGTTCTGTCATTACATTAATAATCATTGGCTAATGGAAGCCACAGGAACCAAGACACTTAGTGAGTCCATTTTCGGGCAGGCCCATAGCCTGATGCACCCTTTCCTCTGGGTTTGGTTCCAAAAGGCCTCCAAGAACACAAGGAAACCTGATGGGTATTGTAAAATAAACCATCAAAAGAGAAGTGGCTGAACATTCTGTAGGAGTCTCTGCCCCTCTGTCAGGGAGGGAGAGTGGGCCAGCAGAATACTAAACTCACTGTTCAGAGATGATCAAAGTCAAAAAAAAAAAAAAAGAGATGCAGAATTCAAAGGGACTTGGAGAGGAAAGGGGAGAATGCCTTCTAATCATCTAACAACTTACTTTTGGCTCAGTTTTTAGCCAATCACCTCCCATAGAACTAGGACACCTGCATGAGTAAGAGGTAAGAAGTATCCTGGGATTGACCATCATGATTCCATGCCTTTCAATGAGTTGATACACAGACCTACATGTTTGTACAGGCATGTAAGCATGCACACAAGCACATACATAGCATATGAAGGCAATTTTGAAAAAATAAAACAGTAAACAAAGTTGATTTGCTTTTGGGTTATGTGGGGGGGGGAGGATGAGGACATGAGGGACAGGCATGTCTCAAGCATGGTTTATAAAGTCAGAGGAAACCAATACATTGAAGCAATGAGGTAAGTTCTGTCAAAGTTCACAGTGACCTTTGGACATGTATTTTAGCTGTCCAAAATTTAAAAGCATGAACAAATTAAGCTTCACTGTATTATCTGAGGTGGCTGTAGCTGATACTTTGGAACAAGATCAAAATCAAGAACCTGCCAAGAAGACTTTGTTTTCAGGAGAAGAGAGAGAGAGAGAGAAGAGGAGGAGGAGGAGGAGGAGGAGGAGGAGGAAGAAGAAGAAGAAGAAGAAGAAGAAGAAGAAGAAGAAGAAGAAGAAGAAGAAGAGGAAGAGGAAGAGGAAGAGGAAGAGGAAGAGGAAGAGGAAGAGGAAGAGGAAGAAGTTGAGAGAGCTCCTGTTCTTTCAGATAGCCAGAATTTATGCTGGGTGGCTCACAACCACCTATACAGCTCTAACTCCTAGGAATCTAAGACCCTCTTCTGGTCTCTGCGGGCTCCGACACACATGTATGGCATGCCCTCTCTCCTCTCTCTCTCTCCCTTCTCCCTCCTTCCCCCTCTCTTTCTCTCCCCTCCTTTTTTCTCTCCCTGTCCTCTCTCTTTCCCTCCCCTCTCTCTTTCTCTCTGCCCCTCCCTTTCTCTCTCCCTCATCCCTCTCTTTCCTTCCTCTCTCTGTCCCTCCTCCCTCTCCCTTCCTCTCCTCTCTCTTCCCTCCCTCCTTGCTTGCCCATGGGGAGGTAATATATACAAATACATATAGAGAAGAAAAAATGAGCATGCTTAGAGATATTTGCAAGAGTCTAATAATTCATACTCCAGACTGCTTTGAGGCCATTTCAAGATGGTCATTGCGCCTGTGTGGCATTGGCAGAGTTCACAGTCTGCCTACCTATGCCACAGAAGGTGCTGAATAAGGGGGAGCACAGGAGGGATTTCCCAGTTCCTGTTGAGAAGACCCTCCCACCACACTGACCCTGGTGCTGTCTAACATAAGGATTTTCTTGGCGGGGGGTGGCTGTGAGGAGAAAGAAAAGTTAGAGCGAGAGGTAGTACCAGCAGCCCACAGCATCTTTCCTCTACATCTCCCTCCCCTTTCTTCACAGTCAGAAAACCTGTACTCTGTGCTGTGTTCTCACTACACAAGCATGTAGCTCTTTGACTTCCAAGGTAACATTACATTCTGTTGGTGATCACACTTAGTGTTCTGCCATCTACCAACATCCCTGGGTAACTTTTAACACATTCATAGCATAAACTTTTCCTCCTTTATAAAGTTAAAAGAATGAACTATTTTTCTATCATGTCCCCACAGAATAAAACACAGCAGCAGGGTATTCAATTGTCCCTGTGATCACTGAATAAAAGGGTGACAAACTCCTATGCACATTCTCAGTGAAAGAATAAGCAAATAAGGAAGCACAAATCATATATATTATATATTCATATATATGTGAATTGGTAATTAAATCTATGGTAGGCAAAAGGTACCACTGAGGTACCTCGCATGCACACAAAGATTTAGTAGTTGATACATTCATTCAAGAAGACCCTTTCCCTGAAATTTATAGTTGCATGTATATAGGTTTTTTTTATTACATTTATTTATCGAGCAGTCATGCCATATGGTGTGCATGCAGGTCAGAGGATAACTCGTGGGAGGTTTTTTTTCCTTCCACCATGTGGGTTCTGGAAATAGGTACTTTCACTAGCTGAGCCATCTCCCAGGTTTCTTGGCTTTGCTTTTCTTCTTTTTAATGCAGATTTTAAAACATGAACGTTGCTTCAATGATGACAATGGGAAATCCAAAGCCATAAGACCCCATTGATGGATACAGTGCTTCCTGTTTCCGGAGAAGCCTTGAGTTAACCACAGCTGTGAGCCTTCAATGCACCCAGCTAAATCCAAAGCTGACAACTGCATGATCCCCATGTGCTGAGGCCTGGCTTGCTGAAAACAAGCCAAAGCAATGGTCCTTTCAAGGAGCCTGCTGGTTGGACGAGAGCAGACCCCATCTTATCAGGGCAACTTGTTATAAAGATGCTGGTCAATGACTTCAGAAATAAGCCGGACAGAAAATGTCCTCAATCGTTTCACTTCCAACTTTTTTCTAGATCCTATTTTTTGAAGGAAAAGTTTCCCCTGTCTTTTCTTTTCTTTTCTTTTTTTTTTTTTATTAATCTGGATTGAAGAAAAGCACACATTTCATTTATTGTCGGGATTACAGATTCTTATTAAACAAACCAGAGCTCATTATAAAATCAATATCAACTTAACCACTATGCCCCCAGGAGGAACACAAAAAGGTCACTGTAAGAAATTCAAACAGTTTTCTTGCTGCAAGGACATGATTTTAATCACAGATACTATTAATTAGAGCTGTCACCGGGAACAGTTTTTTCCCCCTTTTGTTGTTGTTAATTATCACAAACTCAGTCATAAGTATGCATTTTTCTGCCCACAGTCTTATAAAAATTAGTCATTTCTGCATGCGAGTCCAACCTTTCGTTCTATCAATATTTTATATTTGAATTTCAAAGTATATCAAAGGATGCCATGCTTTCTGGAAAACTCTTTCCTTATGATCTCTGTCTCTCACACACAGAACTGAAGAGTGTGGAGTGTGATTATTTATTTATGCTCTGACACTTGCTTGGCCCTCAGGACCTGGCATCCTGCATTGATAGTCTTTCTCAATAGAATTCCTGGGTAAATTCTTACTAGTTTATGTGACATTTTTTTTCCAGGCTGATTCTTCAAACGTGTTTTTCCCCCCCTTTGGCTTTGAAGCAAAGCTATGTGCCATGTGCCTGAAATACCATCTTCAATGCATTTGAAGTTGCCATTTCTTTATAAGAAAAAGATCATCCTGACCAGACTTGTGACCCCCCTTCAGAAAACCAGAGGTTTTCTCCATTCAGTGATGATGATAAGAATTTTAAAACAGGACCAAAAGCTGTCTCCTCATCTCTTTTAAGCAAAGGAGCTTTATAAATTCTTCTTAAGTAGCCATATGTGGCAGTTGCAGAATAGTCACAGAGCAAGGGGCAGCCAGCTCAGACTCGCCGAGGGTGACTACTGGACAGTCACTGTATTTCCTTAGGGAGCCAGAGAACCTGCCTGCTGAAGCAACTTTGACAACGGAACAGACAGCATTTGCTTTATACTCTGTGTGATGTGAATTACTGACAAGACATTGGACAGCACAGACATGTGGGTAGAAAAGACAAAGTAGTCAATAAATTGGAGTAAACCTTAAACTGCATATTGATTAAAAATTTAAATGTAGCAATCAAGTAAGTAATTTTATAACCCTAAATAGATTAATACATTTAGAGTTAAATGATATTTTATATTTAAAAAATAATTGAATTCCCTGACTTCTATTCTATATATTCTGGGCCTGCTGAGTGGAGTCACAGTTTCATTATGGAAAGTCATTCATTATGAAACAGATACTACCAAACTCCCAAAAAACTATGGGGTGTTGATGATGCCTCTTGTGTTTTGACTCTGCCACTCATACTTCTCTGGGCTTCTGGTTTACTTCCAGGTATGTTGTACCTGTCTGTGTTTCTAGCACACGGCTGCCACTGCTGACTCATGAAGACATATGCACACTACATTCCATTTATCAGCATTAGGTTTCACTTTATCCAAACAATAGCGGAGGGTGGCAACAGATCAGGTCAAAAGATCCCTTCCTATAAGACCCTAAGGAAGTTGATGATTTAAGAGCCATCTTCACACATCTACACAACCAATCCATCTTGCAACTGTGGCGTGTTCCATTAATAGTGGCCAGATTAAGATAACAGATAATGAATAATTCATGTATTGTACTTTTTCCACATTTCTAATTAGCAACCCACTTTCCACGGCTAACGTAAGACTACCCCAGAATGGTGTAAGATTAATACAGAGTCATAAAATTGTGGTTGAAAGGTATTTACATGAATACTAATGAGAAGTTTCAAATTGTCATCCTAAAAGAGCCTGTTCTGTGACTTCACGAGGGAGTATAGAGGGTGAGGGAGGGGACAGACTGCCCCCCACACACTCCCAAATCAAGTTTGGTAAATCCAAGGGGGAAACGTTAAAAAGTTTATTTTTACCTGGTAGGCTTCAGTGGCATCTGCACTGGGGTCAGCTCCTAGTCCAGACAGTTTGTCCTTCAGCTTGTAGTGTGAGTTGTGGCGGAGGCAATAGGCAAGGCTGGAAGCCAGGAGAACCCCCAGGATGCAGGCAATGGAGAGGAAAGTAAGCACGATGAACTTGGTAGAGTCCTCTTGTTCTTCCTGTTGGGGCAGGAGCTTGAGTTTCCCTTTCTGCAGGAGGTGGAGAGGGAGGAGAACAGTTTACTACTCAAGGAACCTTGACTCCAGCAGAACATCCCCTCTACTTACAACTCCAGACCTAGTGTGGCATCAACACAACGGAGAGGGGGCTGTGCAGGGACACAATTCCAACACCACACCGCCTCCAGACTGAATGTCTATTAAGCAGAAGGCAAAAACAACCCCAACGGTGGCTGCTTTTCAAACTTAATAATGTAAAGTATTTGGCACCTAACTTACTGCTTTAAGTAAAACAAAAGGTACATCATTCCTAATCAGATACAGATTTTTGTCCAGAGCATGTAACCCAGCACATGTTTGGCAGGAGGTGGGTAAAATGTTAACAGAACTAAATAGTCCCCAGTCCCAATAGAATGCACTGGCCAGAGTCATCGTAGCTCTGGGACATGGCTTTTTGCTCTAGAAGACATTCTGTGGGCTAATGCAACCAGCTTTAGTCACTGTCTACAGGCACAGACTCCAAAAACCAGTACCTGAGTACCTGAGTATTGTTCCTTCAAAGGGGACAAAGTCTTTGAGAACAGACAATTGGGAAGTTCACTTCGCATCTTGGGGGAATAGGTGAGAAAATCCTTTCTGTCACTCAAATCCAGGGCAGATAGCCAGACAGCGCCCCCCTCATTAGCTTTATTAGGAGGTGTATTAGCAACAATTAAACACGCCACAGGAAAATGGAAGGGCCGCAGGCAAATCGCCCACGACTCCAGGCCAGCAACCCCCACAATTACTCGGGAAATGAATGGAAGAGCACGCCCCTGCCTCCGTCCTGGTTGCTACAAGAGGAGAACAATTAGCAAACTCCTTTCCGCCACCTAATTTCGCGTGGTAACAAAATGGATTTTTTCCCCATGAATGCCTGGCCGGCCTATTCATTATCTCTCTTCTATTAGTAATTTTCTGCTCGGCTTTCAGCCTCCCAACTCTTCGTTTCCTCCAGTCTCTGAGTGTACACAGTGTCTCTTATGTCAGGCCGGGCCCATTTTTATCTTGTAATCATAAAGGCCACCAAAGCAATTATCGCTAGTCTTGACTGGAAAAGCTGGTCATTAATTAGCCTGCTTTTGCCTTCGGTGTGCGGATTAGCGGGCGCTGGGACCGAGTTAATGGAAACGCGGGTTAAATGAGAAAAGACGCCGGGATTTCCTGCCTGGATGCGCGGCTTGGTTCTGCTTGGCTTTGGACCCAGGAGGTTCCTGGGCTTCAGTAATGGATGGAAGAGAGGAAGGGGGGAGGGCTCCAAGGCATGGCAGAGGGGGCCTTTAGGAGGGGAGTAGGAGACCCGGAGCAGGGAGGTGGACACCTCTCCCAGGACTGAGTGGACCGCACCGGTGGCTGCTGAGAGCCAGAAGCACAGAGGGGTCCTGCACTTGGAGAAAGCTGCGGAACCCTTCTCTTCCTCCTCCTGGCTTCCTCCTGGGTCCCCTCCCCTTTTAACTCCCGCCCACCCCACACAAGAGCTTCTAGATAGAAGTCACTCCAGAGTCTCCCGCCCTTCCCCCACAAGTCAGCGAAGTCCCCATCCCATTTTCTATGCTACACTTATTTGCCCCAGCATCCGCAGGAGCCTAAACCACACAAATGACCCTTTCGACCAGGGTCTCTGTGACCCACATGGCTGTCCTCACATGACTGGATGCAGTTCGCACAAGAACAAACCCTTTCCCTTAAGTTCCCGGCCAGAGGGCCTCCTTCATACCATTCGCAAAACGGAGCTGTTCACTCCCCAGGGTTCAGTGTACACAGTCCCAGGTATGCCTGGTCACACTCTGCCGGATTCATGGCTGCTTTCCCGCCGCCCTTGCCTGTCTAGCCTCTTCTCAGCAAACCACAACAAAAGCAGTGGTAGGATGGCAATGCCAAGTGCACCTTACCCAGCCCCTGAGCTGCCGGAGGGTCCCTGAATAGGCTCTGGGCGGACTTGCGCGCCACGTGGCGCTGGAATAGGACCTCCCCAACCTAACTTCAGGCATGAAAGTCCTCGGCTTCAGATTCTCAGATAGCTCTAAGTTACCAACCATGCTAGGCCATGCATGGTATGTGACAGTCCATCCGTACACTGCACACTGGACCCGCGGAGCTGAAAGAACCACAGGACTGGGAGCATCAAAACGACCAATGGTCCTGAGTACGAACTCTGCCTGATTGACAGCACTGCCAGGTGACAGACACTGGGCACTCTGTAGCCACAGGAAGAGAGAAGCAGGTGATGCTCCTACAAGTGAATCTGGCTCCAGCCTGCGTGGCAACCTGCGGGGCAACCAGACCCAGTGAAAAGCCCAGAACTGCACCGAAGAAGAGGAGGGAGTGTCCTAGCTTCGTCTTTCTTGGTTTTACTTTAAACCTCTTGGGTGCTGGGATTTACTCAGAGGCTGAACCAAATTGTCACGGCAAGAGCAGAGACTTCATTTTCACTGGGCTCCAGTGGGAGAACTGAAGAGGGCAGGGCCAGATTACCCTAGGCTCCACCCATCTCTGCGCCCCCTGCCTGGTCCCGAGGAGTGGCTGGTGCACAGGATCAGTGCCAGTTGTACTCCTGCCCCAGAACCCCATCAGATAAGAGGCTCCCACCATTGGCCTGTAGGGTAGGAGTCAAGGAGGCACGCAGATCTGAAGCTATGGGCTTCAGGATCTAGGTAGGAGGGCACCACCGTGGAAGGTTGGCAGAGTGGAGATTGAAAGGAGTGACTTCTGACAGAAGAGGGTAAGGTAGATGCTGGACTAAGGGACCCCTTCGAGTCAATATATCTAATATTAAAGTCTGCATTTCAACTGACTGATGGCTTCTCAAACCTGAAAATGTACCTCTTAGGGGCTCTCTGTCTGACAGTAGCTCCAAAATGCCTTGCCCTGAAAGGTTGAAATGGGTGGGGTTGGGTAGGGGGAGAGAACCGCTAGCAGTGGGCGAGGTTGTAAGAATCCTGGGGGGGGGGGGGGATAAAATTTCTAGAAATTCTTGTTTTAATGTCAGTTGAGCATCCTCTTCTGGGTATAGTGGCTGAGTTACCATAACCTTACACCTCCTTTCTTTTTTGTGGAGCTAAAAAAGCACATTTAAAAATGCTTGTTAACCAGGAGCTTCAGTGGGAGAAGTGAGTCTGATGGAAGCTTAAAAGTGAGTTTTCACCTGGACTGACCAGGTGGAGCTGGAGTGTGCCCCAGTCCCTCTCAGAATGGTGACTTTCCAAGGATGAGCAGCTAGGTGTGGACCACAGGCGGCCTTCCTGGGCCTCCCAGAAGACAGCCCAGACTAGTTACAGACATCTTATCAGTCTTGACTTGAAATTGAAAGAAAAATGATGTTTAAATATTTATAACTTTGACATTTACAGTCAGATGTCTTTTAAAAGCAGAACACCTTCTGCACAGTGGAAGCTTTTTCTGAAAGTTTGGAGCAGCGCTGGCTGAGGAGGGTGGTGGAGAGGATTGGAGGTTGTTAGAGGTGCTGGGGGGTGGGGAGGGGAGCGGGGAGGGAAGCTGTGCATCCAGGAATGGGAGGCACACTCACCAGAACTACACTATCAAGTCCTGAGCAGACTTAAAAAATAATAGGAGAAGGACAGACTTTAAAAATAATCAGGAATAAGCAGGTCCAGGTTGTGCCAGCTCAGAGGCAGCTCAGGTGAACTGTAACCTTGAGCATGTCATGCGATCATCTCTACTGGTAGCTCCTCAGATTTAGAATATGTGGTATTGCAGAAGCTGTGAGGCAAGGTCCGTGTGGGAGTAGGGAAGCCGATTTGTAGAGCCTCTCTTAGACCATATCCTGGCTGAGTTCGGCATGCCCGCCTCTGCCTGCGAGGCACATGGGACCTCCAGTGACACCCTTATAACTTCCTAAACTGTTGTGATAAGCTGAGGGCTGTGGGATTCTATGCCTAGAGTCCATTGTGGGAACTAAGCCACACCAATACAGAACTTTATGGTGAACATTTGCAGGCATGCTACCAAGATACAATGTAACAACCAATTCATGAGACCCAGATATCTAAGTCTCTGCCTTGCAGTTTAACATCTGCTTGCCCCCCAAAATTATGAGCATAAGCATTTAGTTAGCTTCATGGATACTAAATTTCTCTTGTTGACATAATGTACTATTTCTACGGAATTTGATTTGCAACCTAGCTTCAGCCTATTTGAGCAATGCACCACACACACTTTGGTTTGTCTTTACTTAAGATGAGGGACATGTCCCCTCCATTTCTTTTGGGGACCCATAATATTATGACTCTAAAACCTTTCCCCCTGTGAAACAGAAATTAGTCTCAGAGACTATTTGTGAGTTACTGAAACAAGTTTGTCTTTAACTGGCTAGATGAAGGGGCATCTTAGAGAACCATTCGTAAATTTCCTTTTAAATTTACTAAGATAATATTCACTAAAATATAGTTACTACCACTTTAAAATTGGTCACAGTTTTTAGCAAAACATTTTTCAAGCCTGGACAAGCAACCAAACTTAAAAATGGGGAGAGGGGAAAGGGTGTCTTGAAATATTTTAAGAGTATTTTTTAAAGCTGTTAACTGAACTATTTTTAATTTGGAATTTGCCACAGAATTCTAATAAATGAGAGAAGTCAGGCGGAAATAATCATGTATTAATTCTCTGCATTACAAAATCTTTTCAGAAGCTATTATCAGAGCAAGAGGCATTGCGGTCTGAATTCAGGGTGGGAGAAGGCCTTTGTGCGGCTGAAAGCTATTGTTCCCCTCTACAGATGAAATTGTACTTGCAAATCTGCCATTCAAATAGCCACACACACACACAAAAAGCTTATATGGGTAGAAGAATCTCCCAAGAAATAATTATTTTTAAACATAAACTTTAATGAAAATAAGTTATGCACTGTTTTTAAAAATAGGCTGTTTGTTGAAAAATTTCAGGCATACACATAAGTGAATATACAAAAGATAATAACTTATTTGCTATCTTGAAGTACTCCTAAAATAGTTGTTCTAGAAAAACGCTCTGTGTTAAGATAAAGGAAGATTCATGATACTGATGTTGAAAAGGAGGAGAGAGTTCTGTGAACTCATTTTTAAGGTTGCTTGTTAACCACAAATCGTCCAGGGTGGAAGAGCCAGCTAAGTTAACGGAGAACAGGCCAAATGGATCTATCCAAAGAGGAAACCTGCCCCCTTGCATTTTCCGATCCACTGGCTGCGTTTCCTTTACATCAGAACTCAAAACTCAGCAGCGGGTACCCTCAGAACACTCGCAGGCCAGCGAGTTTCGGCCTGTTTCATGACTGAGGCCTGGAGTGGTCAGGAGTTTTCTAGGGTGATGTCCTGCTATTGGAGTGGGATATTTGACCGTACTGTCCAGTCCAGTCCTGTACTAGCCCCAACCCCAATAATCAACTACCTTCAAGACTGAAATATCTTTTTTAGCTTCACCCGCTCTCAGGCCCGGAAGGCCTTGGCTTTGCCCAGCTGGTCAGTACCGGGTTGTGGAAAGAGTCAAGCGCGGGTCTAAGAAGCTGGATGGCGGCAGTCGCAAGTCCCCTCCCCCACACTGGGAGGCTGACCCTCACAGGCCTCAGCTTTCTCACCCCTGTTTCCCCGTCCCTTCCCCCTCACTAATTCTCAAGATCTCTGTAGAAGTCGTGGAGATCAGACCATGGAGCAGGACACAAAAGGTCGAGGGTTCCTGGGAGCCTCCGGTATTCACAGCCCCGAGAGGGTCCTAGCTGGGACAATGCCGCAGCCCAGCCTCCCCGGCCACAAAGCACACTGTCCGGAACCGTTAATGTCCCCAACAACGCCCGTACCCACCCCAAAATACCAAAAGCATCGCAGAACTACTGTGGCCGACCAGCACTCCTCAGCCCGGCCACGGTGCTCTTTGGGAGTCGGGCATCTAGGCTGGGGGCGGGTGGGCACTTCCTCCTCCTTTCTCTGCTTCCTCACATTTGCTTGATCCCAAAAATCTGTCGATCCTGGCTTGGTGAAAACCATTTGGACCACTAAGCTCTTTACTCCAGATCGGGAAGCCTCTCGGTTTCCAGAGAGAACGCTCAGTACCTGGTTGGTACCTAGGAAAGCCCGAGGTCTGCTGACTTAGATGGGCTACTGAAGAACTGAGCAGAAACTGCGTGGGATAGGACCCAGGCGGACGGAGGCACGGTGAGGCTCGACAGGTGGACTGCAGCACACAGCTAGTTCTATCACGTACGGGGGCCCTGGCAATCCTTATGCTGACCCCTCTTTTTTAAAGCAGTCCAACCTGGAGCGTCGCGGTGCAACGAAGACGCAAAGGGACTTCGGCTTTAAAAGTCAATGCTGCTGATTTGGGGGGCTACCCAGATATCTGGAGGCACAGCTTTTTTAACTGCAAATCAGGCAGGTTTTAGGAACCAAACCATTAGTCAGAAATAAAATAAATAAGCTCTTGTTCAAACAGCTCTGAGTCAGAAGTTTTTCTGGCGAGTAGACGACCGCCCCACCCGGCAGGGGGTCTCGGATAGATAGGGGTGGGAGAAAGTGCAGGTTCCTTTTGGGGGAAGGGAGGTAGAAGCTCAAAGGTGATCCTTGGAGGACTGGGATGGGGGGTCAGAGGACTCCGCACTCTCCTGGGACGCCCCACCTGCTTCTCTGAGTGCTCCGCCCCGGGCCCACTTGGTCCTTTTAACTCTCTGCCAGCTGGGACGCTCGAATGGCACAGAAACACACCCCGGGACCCCAGAAAGGAGAGAGCAAAGAGATCTCCAAAATGCAGCCAGAGGAAAACGTCCCCAGACCAGTCCCCTTTATGCTAGCTGCTCATCTTGTCCATCAATCCTCCCTCTTTCCTCATCATACCTAATATGTTTCCATCTCCTCTCATCCTCGAGGCCGTTTTTCTTCAAGTTCTGAATTTCCCAGAGGCCCAGCCTTATGACAAGCCGAGAGGAGTACTCGAGAGAAGTCATGCAGACCACCATCCCATTCTCCCCTGGGGAAGTCTCCTCTGTCTCTCCCTTCTAATCTGTGCGCTCAGAAAGAACTACTATCGTGGGCACACCGCCTCAGACCCACCTGGAGATAATTCCAAAGGCGGGTCTTTCCTGTTGGCCGAACCTTTGACAAGTGTCCTGTGGCAAGTCAGTTACTCCCTGAACTGGGCAAGACGCCCAGGTTCTATATCTGGGGCCCTCAAGCACACCCTCAACCCTTGGAAGGTTCTGTTCTGCGCCCTACCAGCACTAAGCTTGGTGATGCCCTGGGGGTAACCACTCTTGATCCTCTCTGCCCCACCCCACTCTTGTCTCCTCTGCCAGGGCCCATTCTACCGCCCCTCTCAGTGCCAGGACGGGACTGGCCATCCCTGGTTACCTGCAGCAGGGAGGACGCTGGGTGCCCAAGAAAGCAGGAGGTGGTGTGTGCGCCCCGCTAAGCCACTTCGGGGCGCAGCGGCCGCTGGCGACAGCGCCATCATCGCAGCCAACCGCTTCCCTGCACTGGAGTCACTGAGGCGCGGGGCCATCCTGCTTCTGTCCACAAACTTCTCAGGAGGCGGGTGGAAACAAAGGTGCCGCGCATCCCAGCGGCGGCAGCGTCGTAGCTCTCGCTCGGAGCCGGAGGGTGCAGGCAGTTCTGTGAGGCCTCCCAGCGCGGTCCGGCGTGCTCCGCCCCAACCCGACCCCCTGGCTAGGCGCACTGGGTCCCGACGCTGCGTGGGCGGGTGCAGGGCCGGGCTCGGGACGGTCCCCGCAAGGCGGCTGGCCGCGCGCGCAGCTCCAACCGGCGCGGGCGCCGCGCCGCGCCCCGCCTTATATCCGGCCCCGCGCGCACCCGGCCGGCGGCGGCGGCGCGGCTCGCGGCCCAGCCACCGGTTGCTATAGCGATGTCGTGTCCCGTCCCCCCCCCCCCCACATGTTGCTGACAGCAATTGGCTAAGGGGCCGCGGCTCTCCATACACCCTCATCCGCCCAAGACTATGAATGGACATAAGCTTTGTCAGTCATTGGTACTGCGCCGGAGCCAGGGCCTTCACCGGTTCTTTCTTTCAGTCTTTTCTTTCATTCGCGAGTTGCACTTCGTTCTGGCCAAGTTCAGAGTAGCGCTAAGGTGAGGGAATGAGGCCTCAGCTAGAAAAGTCGCCCCTCATGGCCCTACTGTGACCTTTGCTTATGACCGGGGAAGTGTTTCATAGAAACTCTCCAGAGGAAAAAAAAAATACGGTAAACCGAGCCCCTTCTCTCCTTTCTAAACAGAAGCATGTTAATTACTTAAGGGACCCCCCTCCCCTCACACACACACATACGCCGTACAGGACCCCCAGTTTCTAAGACCCAGATGCTCATAGGGAGCAGTCTGAAGAAAGCAGGTGCTAATGAGACTTTGCCACCATTCGGTTCAGGCCAATTGCGGGGCTGCTGGCCCAATATGTTGGATTGAGACAGCAGCGAAAAGCATTTCTTCATCCTTAAGCTCTTGTCCTCATCGTAGACGACTGCCCTCCCCGCGGTGGTCTGTATGTAGGATACAGAACTACGTTTCCAGTTGCTGGAGCCTACCCAATTACTAGACCTGAGCGCAGACTTGAGGCGGGACTCGAGGGGTTTTATGCCAGCCAAGAGGTCTCTAGAGCCCTCCTCTGGGTTCCGACTCTCTGCATGAAGCTCCTGGACTCTTCCTTCCCACAGTCTTCCTCCCTAACCCTTGTTTGCCCCGGGGCGAGGCCACAGGTTGGACACCCTAGTGCGCTGGGCCCCACAGAGCGACCAGGAGCCTAAGAGCGAAACCCAACATCTGTGCGTACAATACGCTCTTCAAGACTCCCAGCTGCAGTAACAAGGGGAAGAAAGGAAAGTGTGGGGGAGCAGATTCTGTCATACGCAGATGACAGTCTGCGGAGGGCTCTTTTTCAGGAAACCCCGACGCACACCCCCCCCCACCCCCATCCCTTCTCCTGCCGCCTTCCCATTGTTCCCGGCACTTGGGACAGCTGGAGACGAAGGCTTGCACGGTCGACACCCCCCCCCACACACACACACACACTCCCACCCTGCCGCCGCCTCACACCGGGAGGCTGCATGGCCAATTCCTGGACCCTGGAACAAACTCTGCAGCCCCCACTGCAGGTCAGGCCAGGAAAAGCTGGGACCGCCTTGCCTTTTCATCCACCTGGGCAAAGCCCCAGACCTGCCTAATGCAAGGGGCTGGAGCTCCACAGCCTGGAGAGGACCAGGCTCCCCAAAAGAGGGCCCGGTGCTATCAAGTGCTTGCTTATGTTGGTGCTGCTTCCTAAGGACGACTTCCTCTGGTCCCCGACTTAATCTCTTTTGTTTAGTTTTAATTTACAGGGGCTGAAGGAGAGATCCTCAGAGGCCTGGGATGGTGGCACAACCTGCACCAATCCTGTAGGCCTGAGTAGTTTGCAAGAGGCAGCTGGTAACTTCATGGGAAAGATGAGTTTGAGGAGTGGCAAAGAAGATAAATTGGGCTTTTTCCAATAGTCTCTTGGGCTATGAAATGCCCCTATGCCAGAGGATAGGCCCTGCAGACCCGCCCCCCCCTCCCTTAAAATTGATTGATGCATGGCAATCCTGAGGCCCTTCATCAGGTTTGGTAGAGTGGTTCCGCTTTGTTGCTCCCTCAGCAGACCCAGGACTCTGCAGGGCGTTGAGGCCAGTTGGCTAAAGGCTTGTCCTGGCAAAGACCCAGGACGGAGGTGGGTTTTCTCAAATCCTACAATCATTCTCAGGGCCCAGCCTACTTGAGTGCCACTGCCTTGCGTTCCGTTCCCAAGAAGCCTCCAAAGCTACCCTTGGTTCAGCCTTGAGCAGGGAAGAAGGAAGAGTGCCCTGCAGACTGGAGCTCTGGCGTAGGAGAACATGGGACCTGGAGTCTGAGCCCGCCCGGAGGAGGGGGCCTGCCGCCCTCGCCCTCATCCTCTCTAGCAACCGGGCCTCTCCATAGCAACAGCCTGTGTGTAAGCTTGCCGCCAGCCACCACCACCATTACCACTACTTCCTCCTCTTCCTCTTCTTTCTTCTTTTCTTCCTCTTCTACTTCCTCCTCCCTCGCTTCTCTTTTTCCCCTCTTCTCTATCCTCCCCCCACTGGACTTGGAGAATGGATCACAGAATACTAGGACCGGCAACACAGACTTGTCTTTTTGACGAGAGAAACTCAACCTCCCAGGTACTTTGTGTACCCTTAGAGTGAAGGGATCCATCACTCTGCACCAGTGCGAGGGTGAGCGCCCCATGCTCACCGTTTGCTATATGCCAGGTTACCTGGCTCTCCTACTGCAGCCACAGCGCCTTAAAGACATCAGGAGTGCAGCGGGGAACACAGGGGTCTGGCAGCCTAGGGCGCGCTTACACTAGGCGCCTAGAGATCTGGGCGGGGCAGCGGAGTCGGGGGCGCGCGGGCCCTGGCTTATAGGAGCGCGCACAGCCTAGGAGAGTTCGCGGCCCGTTGTACTCCAGTCTCAGAGCCAGCGTTGCAAACTCCACCGGAGGCAGTGCACTGAGAGGATCCTAAAGGCCACGAGACGCCTGGCATATCCTAGGATGCGGCTCAGAGCTATTCTGTCACATTTCTTTTGCTTTTCTCGCTTTTAGTGGTCCCAAGCCACAAGCAGGTGTGGGATACATCCCCTCTGCTCCAAGTGGCAGGGGCCCCTCGCGGTCACTTTGGAAGAACTGCCAGAAAAGGCCAGGGACCAGGGCAGTTGCAGGCCAGACCAAGGCGCGCTGTCCAGCAGGCAGCCAGCTTGGTTTTCCACAAGCATCAAGAGACTTGGAAATCTGTAAGTAGAGGCGTTTGTTTTATTTTAGTTTCCTTGTGTCCCAAAGGGCTCCTTTACCTGCCCTGTCTAAAACCCATGCTCCAGATTTAATTGGAATCCAATAGCCTGCCTGCCTTTCACCGTTCTTTGAGGAAGGATGGGGGCAGAGATGCAGTGAGTTGCGTTTTGGTCACCTTTTCAATGGTGAAATGTCCTAAAGTCACCTTGCAGTTGTTTTTATGTAGAAAAAGTGTATCTTCTCACCGGTGACCCTTAAAACTTGCCCTGCCTCAGGCTGCTGGCCCTGAAATGGAGAGCCCTGGACTCACGTTCTGGCTTCAGAGGACACTAAGCCGGTCCACTCTGGAAGCCAGACACACTTGCTATCCAGGGGCTTAGGGAAGAAAGAGCTTGTACTTTACATGACGACTCTTTTCGCCTAGAATCTAATAAATCGACGCACAGGGTTCTTGTTCCCCTTCCCTTCCCTTTAAATTCCTATTTTTAGGTCAGGGAAAGTCCTTTACAAAACTTTCTCAACAATAATAACTCAGCAGTCCCCAGGAAGGATAGGATTT